>CALNXI010001561.1:5644-70644 GCA_942486025.1 Porites evermanni | reverse complement strand
TGATTCAAATCACTCCCTTACAGGGCGAAATTCATGTGACTACTAAAAGGGAGTCACAAGACTAACAAATCGGTTCCTGATCCTGTCTTGACAAAAATATAAGTTCACAAAACAAGTTTGGAAAACTTAGGCAAAGAATTTTCTCAATAACTCACAAAACTACAAGAAAGCTAAGAACACGTGTGTTTTACATATTTACAACAATGGCTCTGTTAAACATTCATAAAGCCGGAATATGCTATTTACATGAAGAGGAGTATGACGTGTCCTTCCCTGCTAACCCTGGAGGCCTCGGGCCGAATACAGGGGAAAAGATCATTCGATTTGGCTTGCTCAATTATCCCTGACTACTCGTGCTTATCACAAACTTACTGTGACCATCATCCATTTTGCATTGCGGCCTGCTGACACTGTATTATAGGCCGCTGCGGTCGAGAAAAAAGAATTTGATCGATTTTTTAAACATGATATTTGTGTCTTTTTGAACGAGACAATGGTGAATAAAACACCACGCTAGAAACGTGAACACTGTCGCCTTGTGGCTGACCAGAGACATGACAACCGGCAAAATTTGAAAGAAAGTTAAGGAAAGTATTTCCTGGAGTGTTGCTTCAGTTTTAAATTGTGGTTTAGTGTTTTTACCGTACTTAAAAATTTTATATCGTATTTGTTTTCCCTAACGATCTAAAATGTTTTAATGAAAATTTCCCCCGCCAAAGCAGATTAATTTAATACACTATTGACGCTCGAAATGATTATACTGTTTGAGAGACAGATCCGGCTTAGGAAAAATGGAAATGATCAGCTTGAATCAGGGCAATGAATGTACTCGCTTTAAGCACCGACACCGTGGTAATATTCTAACTGACGACGACAAGACGACAAATTAAGTATTAGCCTTGGGGTACATTGAAATTGTTCTTTAGAAACCTAGCCTCTTACGAAGTAGCTTTTTGGTGAAGGTTGCGTAGGAGATTAAAAGGAACTTGCCAAATGGAAATATTAATTCTGCAAAAAAAAAAAAAAAAAAAAAAAACGCCATGCGCAAAAACTCCCCCCAAAATTTTAAGCCGGGGAGTAAATTAAATTCATTTTTTTTTTTTTTTATTTATAATATACTATAAGAAAAAGAAAAAAATAACACAAAATACACACAAAATAAAACAAAAAATGAAGTATTAGCCTTGGGGTACATTGAAATTGTTCTTTAGAAACCTAGCCTCTTACGAAGTAGCTTTTTGGTGAAGGTTGCGTAGGAGATAAAAAGGAACTGGCAAAATGGAAATATTAATTCTGAAAAAAAAAAAAAAAAAAAACAGGGCGCCATGCGCAAAAACTCCCGCAAAAATTTTAAGCCGGCGAATATACTAACCGCAGTTAACGATTGGCACATTGAAAAAGTACTGTACAAAATGCTAAAAACTAACAATACTTAACTTGGTAGACTTCGCATCTCTCTGTAGGACGCCTGGGAGTAAAATTTAGTTTTACGCTTTTCTACATAATTTGTATACATGATGTACTTTAGTAATGCAAAGAGATTGACTTGGCGAGGACCCTCGCCCAAATTTTTATTTCAGCTGTTAAATATGATTTGTTTTTATAGAAAGTTGGGTGTGGTGAGACGTACCTCGCCAAAAAATGTCTGAATAGGGCGTAAACAATAAATATTCACATATTTTCTTATCTTTTTATGCAATGACAGTGAAAGAGTACGGCATGGAAAAATTAATTCCTCTTACTCTGTTTACTGTGAGTGAAACATAACAATGTCTGAATAAATTGAAGAATGTAATTTTTCTTTTACTCGAATGATTAAACATTTTGGAGAGAACGCTCAAAGTCCTTCTGTTCTAACGGCCGCCTCTCATCGATCGTTTACTGAAATAAATTTACCCCATATTTATCTTGCTGCCCGTGGTAAACGTGAAGGTGAGGTGGAGGCAGTGGAAGTCGCCCAAAGGGGCACTCTCCAACCAGCAGATCGATCTTCAACCAATCACACGGGAAACAAAATCATGGTAATCCCAACTAATCGTCAAAATCAATAGGTTTGATTCTCAGCGGTCTGTTTACACGCTTAGCTGTTAAAATATATTACCAAGAACAGTCGATCTTCGATACAAAAAAACAACAGGGACTATTCTAACGTTTTTAGGTTTTTACTTAAGTTTACGTTTATAGATCTTTATGTTAAGGCATGTTATATTTCATAGAAAATGAAATTCCTCAATTGCTTTTTTAGGCCTGCGTTTTGAGGTAAAGTGCTACAATAATTTTAACACTGAACTACCTTGCAGCAAGTTTACTGCTTTTCTTCTCTTTTTTCTAAGTAGAATGCACAATAACATAGAACTCTCATCAAAGTTACATACCTTTAACAAATTCAGAGAGACGTTAGGTGTAGGCTCGTGGTGCTTGCGGAGTCCTGATCTCTAAAACTGCAAAATACCGTGTCAAATAAAGTTAGTGTTTCTTTTTCGCACCTCTGTTCAGTGTTAAAATACAGCTGTACTCCATTTTGTATTATTCAGCCTGCGACCGTTCGAAAGTGAAGGGCCGGGGAAAAGGGGATTTTCCGTCCTTTCGGCCTTTCGAACGCCTGCCACGCAGGCTACGTATTAACTGTCCAGCTTGAGAAGCAATTACCCATCACAATTTACAATACCAAGCCGGATACGGCTAAGTAACCGTTTTACTTATTTTTTCAAGCGCAAGGAAATAAAAGAGAGAGAAGGAAATCAAGCGTCTGGGATGTAGGTGTTTTTTACGTAAGATCGAAGAGGTGTCCGCTCAGAAGGCAAATGCAAACAATAAAAAAAATATTGAGGGCCGAAAGAAGAGACATTACACACCGCAATGCATGGCCATCCTTAGGCTAATTTAGATTATCCCATGCTACCCAATGTACATATGAAAGCAATTTTAATTGACAAAGAGAGATACCACTTTAGCGTGTTAGGTTGCTTCGGAAGTCGGTGGTTTGAAGAATGCTGTCGGGCTGTTTTGAGGTTTTTTGCATTTTATCTTAAACAGGAACGCTATCAGCTGGCTGATGTTTTGGCTTGGAAAGTGAACAGCTGGCACGTAGGCTAGGCCAGCCTTAGGCTGTGCGTAGACGTTTGTTTTTCAAAACTTGCTAAAATGGCCTTCAAAGGGCAGGAAACAGTAAGAAAACATCTCAGACATCTCTGTAAGGGTGGACTGTCGCGTTATATATTAGGGTGACGGCGACGACAACGAGAACGGTAAAAAAGCAATAGGTTTAGATAAGAAAAACAACAACTTTGCACGGGCATCGCGGTTTTTTGTACCTTTCTTTGCCGTCGTTGCACGACAACGACGTGAAACTGCCTAATTTCACTTTATTTTTGGGCAATACTTGAACACAAGACAACGACCCTATTTTTCTTTTTCTGAACTTTGATACAGTCCTTTAGAATTCAACTCCAGAAAAATTCCCCAACATTTGATGAATTGCACGAGATGGAATACGCGCAATAAAGTTTGAAGCTGCGCGAGCACACGTTTCAACTCACGTTTTCTTAGCCGTCGCTGTTGCTTAAGCTCCACATTTTTACCGGACGGCCTTGATACATGATGCCTCCTTTTACTTGCGCACGTTAACTTTGAGTAAAACAAGCCTTTGGACGAGGTTGAACTGATATGTTTACCTGATGCATTTTTACTGTTTCTTGGAACGCACGATAAATTCCAACACAAATCCTTTTCATGATTTGGCTTCGAGAAATCTTTCTGAGCCTCCCTGTGGGATTGGCTCGAGTTTCAAAAAATAACAGTTACTGCTAATCCACCTGCTGCTAATCGGCTCCTGCAGGTACTCGGGTTGGGGTAGCACAGTTAGTATTTAAATTCAGTGTTGTGTTACTGAAATTTACTAAGTAGTATGTTATAAAATGTTCCTTGAAAACGTTTTACACAGTTTTTGAGTTGGACAAGTAAAAGGTCACGCCTAACCCAACCCTGTTCTGGTTTGCAAAGCCAGCCAAAATCGCTTACGACACAGAAGCAAAAAGTTTATTTTTAATGCTTTGCTACACGATAGGCTAAGATAAGGCGATATTTTTCCGTTTTTTTTCTTTTTTCAAATGTAAACCCTATAAAACGCTACGTTACGCAATATTAGTAGATTAAATTGCTCGGGCTTCCATGGGAACGCCCGAGCTTTAAATTCTCTCGGTTTTTCCTTCTGGCACAAATCGACCTCTTGCTTGTTCAGCGCGTGAGCAAGCAAGATTTAGCAGTTCAGCGAACTTCAGCAGAGCACCGGGCCACTTGTCCTGTGAGGCAAAGCCATCTGTCTTCCGACGATAAAACTTAGTGATCGCAAGAATGAATTCTGTCATTTCTTAAAAGCGAAATCGTTATACCAAATGCACACGCTGTTCATCTGAAGACCTAAAGCACAAAATTAGCTTTCACATGTAAGTAACCATATCTTGCTCATTGCTTTTTTTCGTCCATTTTGTATTGATGTCGTTGATTTTATCTTCCTTTCTTGGCTAGCTTGCGTAGCAAGCGTTTCAGCGCGGGTTCGTCGAGAAAGTTGAAACGCGGAGCGAAAAAAAAAAAAACAAACAAAAACAAAAACAAACAAACAAAAAAAAGAAATGACGGGGGAAGGGGAGGGGAGAGAAGGAAACGCTTGTCAGCAACCCCACGATTTTGAAATCTGCGTTTCTGATTGGTTCGGTGTATCAATCAAACCAGGTATGTTTTGTTTACGTGCGTCGCAGATCTGGGTCTGATCTGATTTGTGGTCGCAGATTATAAATACTTTGGTCTGATATTTATTTGAATCGTGTTTGTGCGAAGGTTAATCAGATCTGAGTCCCTTCAAAGTATAATGGAGATCGAACATTGGAGACTAGTGAAGGCCAATTTATTGGGAATGACGGCGTGTGGATCTGACTGGAAAAATAGACTGTTTGTTGGAGATAACATCAACGTAAATCAGAACATCGAGTACTAGACAATAGCTAGAGCCCCCATGGACAAATGATTTGTCAACTTTTTGAAATGAAAAGATTCTTTTTGTTTATTGGAAAGTTAAAGGAGAACTGAAGTAAAAAAATAACCATTTTTTAAATTAATGCTTAAGACCCGAACATTAATGTTTGACGTCTTTTTTGTGATTTTTTGCCTTTTTTCCCACTCGAAAAAATGGTTTTGCTCGCTGTTATGGGCCTTTAGCATTGCGGCTCAGAATCGGCCCGTCAGCGGTTGTTTTCGAAGCGTGTGACGTCACGTATGGGGAAGAAAGGGGATGCTCCACAAAAAGCCTATTGAAGGTCTTTTAAGCTGAAGAACCCAAGCTCGATGTCCAGCTGTCTTCAAGGGAAAATTGTACCGAAAATGCCAAGGATAGCATATTCTAACAGTTTGCCACACTCTTTACTGTATAGGCTTAATCTTTAAATTCGGAGATCTCCTCGGAATAAGTGTGGATGAGGCGACGTTGGCGCGACACTGTAAACAAGAACCGCGTAGGTAACTTAGGTTTACTGTACATCTGTTTGAAAGACGTACGTGTAGCAGAAATATTAACAAAGTAAAAATATGAAATTTGTACATCAAGGGTTTTAATTGCTTGCAGCAACTTGTAAGCGTCGATTTATTTTGTAATTAAACATTCTCTTCTTTACTGATTTTGGTCAATTAAAGTGTTCCCTTTATTACAAGCTGTACAGGTTACAAACTTTCCCGCTGGTGGCATTTATTTATTATTTGTAGACGCATCGGCAGAAGTTGCCATAATTTAATGTTTTAATGAGGTTATATAGTATGAAACTGGATCGTTTCGACGGTGTTCTGTGTTATTCTCGATCAGCTCAAAGGGCACGATGACGGCATGTATTGTAGAGAACTTTTCGACACTGGCTGGCCTAGGGGGAGCAGCCGCTCTGTAAAACTCATAGCCGGCGGAGTGAATTGTTCCGGACAAATCATTTCTTTGCGACAGTTTGACAAGGTTTCAGATGAGATAAAACCATATGACGTTCAAAATTTAACTTAACTCTAAGACAAGAAATTCCGCAGCAATTGCTTAGAGCTTCAACCTTCTTTTGTCGTAAAGCTTCTTTTTATTACAGTTTTTTTTGCAATCGTGTGGGGCGTGCAGTTAGGGAACAAAGCTGGTAATCTATTCGTTATCTATCTTGACGAGCTGTCAATTTATCATGAACCAAACCGTGAACGAGGGGCGTTTTCCAGAATAGACTACGAGCAGTTTCTATTTTTCCTCAGGGATAGTCGAGCGAGCGAAACGCGAGCGTGCGTGAAAATCATCCCACGCAAGAAAGAAGAGACGCGGTGGGGAGAGAGAAAAATGAAAAACCTTTTTTCTAACCGCCGCGTCTCGCCTTTTCCGCGTGGGGTGATTTTCACGCGCGCTCGCGTTTCGCTCACTCTGCTATCCCTGAGGAAAAATGGGGACTACTCATAGTCTATTTCCAGAATCGTAGGGTTTGCGGGCAAGCGTTTCCTCTTCTCCCCTCCCCTTCCCCCTCAGTCCATTTCTTTTTTTGCTCCCGCTCTAAACTTTCGCGCAATAACTCGATTGGAAACGCTTGCTACGCAGGCTATTTCTTGGTTTTTATTGTGACCTCTAAGATACAGTTCGACTGCAATCCAATAAGTTATAGTCACGCAAGCATTGCTTGTAGATGTTTATGCATATAGACTGTTGTTATTTCGATATACGTTGCCTTTGAAGATTGTGATCTCTTAATCATTTGAGCTTCTTCAGTTATACCAAGAAAATTCGCTTAAAAGCCCGAGGTCACGCAGTTATTTGTGCCCTGTGAATGCAAACGTTTTTGTGTGAGGGAAGGGGGACAGGCGCTGGCTCCCGACATCCGACAGCCTATGGGGGACCCCCTAGCTTCCTCGTACTCGTACAGTATGTACTGACCCTTACGCGATCCATTGGAATAAATACTCAGTGATATAAAGCAAGATAACAAAGTTGTGTTTGTAGTGTTAGATTGATATGAAAATAAAGTTGTATAAAAGTATTTTCTGTCCTTCATTTTTTATCGGTCAAGTCGAAGTGTTACCGTGGTTTTGGCGAAACGCAGACAACAAAAGGGTCCCATCAAGAGATGTTGTTCTTGATCATACTAAGTATGCAAGAGGACGTTTTGCCGTCTAACGCACCCCATCAGAGACTTTCTGTATGATATGATCGGCGGTAAGTCTTGTCTGTCCGGGAAAATATGAATTGCGCAGCAGTAAAAGCGAGGACGTGGACCAAGAGTTCCTAGTAGATCACTAAAGTTAGATCACTGAAGTGTTTTATCTTCTTGGAAGTTTGCCATAATTTAGGTGGGACTGGCTTATCTTATGAATTTCCGTTTTCTTTGACCTACCTCAACCTTCTTTGTTTGGGCGTGCAAAACGAGAAAGCGTATATGAGACACAGATAACTCCCTAGCAGATAAAGCCAACTTACTGAAGATATGGATGAAGATGGAGGCGTTCCCTTGTAATAATACCGTACTGTATCAGCCTGGTACTGTATATCAATTTTCGGAAAACTACTGAAGAGACCCCGGGGGTGACATCGACTTCGCGGCATTTGGTGCAGGTGTGATGCTAGAGGATTCCGGCCCCCGGGCCCGGACCCGGGCAAAGGATTTGAACCTTATCGAAAATAATACTTCCATAATGACAATAATCTAACTTAAAGAAACCCTTTCAAAGGTTTGCAGGACCATAAAGGACTATCTATTTGAAGACTGATTACCAAAATCTAGACATTAAATTGCCGCATGCAGCGCATAGAGCTTACTTTATATCGCACACTTGTACCCCGCGCTCAGAGAGGAGTGCGTGACAAGCTAAAACGAACGTTTGGAGGTAACTGAACCAGACTAGACCTCGAATGGTCGTCCTTCTTTGCTCAGAGTAAAATTATGCTCAGAGTAAAATTCAATGAGAAAAAAAGAAGAGTTTCACGAACATCAGGAAGATTGAAGGCTGCAAACAGAGAGGGGCGTACCAGAAAGGGCGGAAGTAGAGGTCGCTACATGATACGAAACATATACATTTACATATATGTTTTTTTTTTTCAAGAAAGATTAACAACTAAATCTAATAAAAGAAAGTAATGCCGGAAGAGAAGGTGTCGAATTAATATCTTTTCACTACTAGCTCCAATTGTAATAAATTCTATCAAAGATAGTTTATACGCCAACATATGGCAACATATACTCAAAACTCCATCCTCTGCACGCAGTGACTGCCTCGTTCCCGGTACATACATTTATTTGTATTTGTATGAAGGGGTTTTATGGGAAGGGCCAGGGTCGCGTTGACCTGGGTACCAGAAGTTTTTGCTCACGCAAGCCATGAACCGCGCGTGAAAAGTCTCTGGCACCCCGAGGTAGGGTCGCGTAGTCTTCATCTCGATTTTGCAGTCTATGAAAAAAGATAGTTCCTTTTTCCTTTTAGACTGTTTACGGTCCTCTATTTTCTCGCAAAATCACGGTGACCGAGGGCTTACTATAATCTGCAACCATCTTGATTTCAAATCAATTTTTAGTAAACCCAAGGATGTAGATGGAAAATGGCTGCACATTCCGTTGTGAGTTCTGAGTAATCGATCGCGACGATCTTACGGAGGACTGCGAGCTGTCGTCCTTCTTTCCTCAGGGACGAAAAATAAAACTATGCAAATTAATGGTAAAAAGGAGGAGCCATTTTGGATAGATGGTAAAAAATCATTTCTTGGCTGGAACTTCCGCCTTCGTGGCCTCATGGCCCACTGCTCGCACCTCACGCGTGCACTCGATCCACTGTTCCTCAAAGGAAAAATACCGTAATAACCGCAAAACAGGCTGCTTGTAGCCTAATCTTGCTGGAGAATACATAGAGGACCGTAAACAGTCATTTTTCTATTTGTCACGGAATCATTATTACCATGCGTTATCACTCAGTGATGCAGCTTTATCCTTTATTTTTGTTCGTTGATATATGGGGCAATAAACGAGATCATAGTCCAAAATTTATATAAAAAAAGAATAAAAGGAATGAGGAAAGAAAGGAGCCTGTCTTGTGATATCCTATTACAGTCCACGTAGTTGGAGAAGTAGAGGGAATGAGAAGTGCGCTTATTCGAGTGGGGAGTAGTGCCAATTTACATTAGTCTAATTAGTTTGATCACGATATGGTTCACACCAAGAGAGAATGAGCTTTCTTGGTGCACACGTACTAGTCTTGCGTTTTGAAACGTCCAAAAAGCGTGTTAAAGTACATTAATTTGAGGACTTTCGAAGGTCTGTGTCGCTTTAACAATGCATAACTATTTACGTAACTTTTTATGTAGATAATTATGCACGGCACATATAGTTAACTAGACTGCTATTTTTGAGCCTCTGATTTAATTCAGATAATAACCTCTTTAGCTTCCTTTAGTGCCGCTATTTCCGTGTTTATGCTTAAACACTGACTTGTATGATATTGTATTCACAGTGTATTGAGTAGTCTATATTTAATCTACAATGGAGGTCAAAAGTGTTGGGACCTTTCCAGTGATATTAGTAAAACTAGCGACTCCTCCCCTCCCACCCCAAACAAAGTTGAATTTGGAGCAAAATGGGTGAGAATGAGTGTTTTTTTGGCCACAACATTGCTAGGGGGAGTGGGAGAACGACGGGATGAACCCAAAGCCGAACAAAAAAATTGTCCTTAGGAGCAGGGTTCTACGTAACAATTGCTTGGAAGAGCTTTTTCACACAGTCCCAAGTTCTTTTGTCCTCCATTGTACAACACGGAAGTATGAGGAGGTGATTTCACTTTCTATCAATGGCGAAAACGAATCACACATGTCTCCACGTGGTTTTTCAGTTTCCTATCTCACGATTTTCCTTTTTACTCCTAAATTTCTTTGGTGGGTTCTCATGTTTTTCAGATTCCAACAGTAATCCGGGACGCTGTTAAATAGTATGGGCGGAACTATCAGTAAAGCAAACCATTACCCCAAGAAATCAATAACGTTTGTAAACCAGGAGTCGTCAACGAGCGAAATCGGACGAACAATTTATGGATTGAGTTTGATTAAGTTCGATTGAGTTCGATGACTGAACGTTCGATTAACTAAACCGGGATATGAATACTCTTCTTTTTGTGTCTACAGTTGACCCTAACCTCCCTGTTATAGTAGTCCACAATGAATCGCATTAATTTGACTGGGATAAGTTTAACATAGTTAAGTAGTGTAGAGTACATATTACCTACCTTCTTGGTATTAAGGTATAGGCATAGGTAACATAACAAGTAAAGGCGGTAAGTATACAGGCGAAGAAATTGCTGGAAGAACCTTTCGGTCTCAGGAACGTGATAGTGACCTATGATGTAATTATTCTAGGAATACTGTAGTTTACTTCCTTTCAGCTATGTTATGTACAAATAGTGATTGGTTCATTGCTAAAGGAAGCTGGAAAGGGAAATTTTTCCATGGCAATCAACAGTTAAATCACACGCCCTAGTTTCAATAGCCTGTTCCAGGCTCTCAGATAGTGGGGAAGACACAAAAGTAAAAGGCGCGCGAAAAGTTGGCGGGGCGGGAAAAAGAAAAAAGGAAGTTTTCCCAGTTTCCTACCGTTTTATTTTTGCGCTCGCACTTTCTCAATTCTGCCGACCCGACCACCTGGGAGCGTGGATCAGGCTATAGATTCCAGGAATAATAGATCCGCTGCAAGGCGTACATGTGACGAGGTGTGTCGATGGACGCATGTACGATTCAGGGCTCCAGGCTCCTAATCTAGACCTAAGGGTCATGACCGACACAAGTTGTGCTTTCTCAGCTTCTGCTTTGTCTTATCATCATCATCATCATTATCATCATCATCGTCATCATCATCATCGTCATTATTATCGTCATCATCATCATCATCGTCATCATTATCTTCATCATCGTCACCATCATCACTCAATGGACCCCTTGGTAAGCTCTTTAAACAACACATAAATATTTATTCTTACACTTTTACTTTTTCTAGGCAAGTTTGCTGCACTGTGACCTATAGTTATCTTCTTTAGCCATTTCCATGTTCCAAAGATGTCAACGGATCCAGTTGTTCCAAGTCCTTCAAACACTGTCCATGCATCTTCTTTTCTCTCCATGATTTAACTTTTTCTTCTTCTGCTACTACTTCTTCCTTTTTGTATTGGTCTGTTTTTATAGCAACATCGATGTCTAAACTCACCATCACAACAAATGCTTCTACTATCCCCATCAACTATCTTCCATTACTCTTCCGTAATCAAATCCTTCTCACGTACAAACCAGAACTGTCTCATGAATCTGGATGCAACTTTCTCAAATTATTGAAACCCGTACACCTGTATAAAGCCTGTTAATGTCACTTTTCAGGGTGAAGTACACCATGCATGGTCGTCACTTTCCAACTCTTTCTGTTCCATTCCTCAGTTCCTCCAATCCACTTTAGAACCCCTACCCCCTACCGCGCGAAGCACGGCAACCCCCCTCAATTGACTGCTATGATCATTTTTATCCAGTTAGTTTTGAGCTCAAAATTAGCTTAAGGCGTCTCTTCAAGACAGAATAATGAGTCAGAGGGGGAAACGCCCAGTTTAGCACTGGGGCAATACGTTTTTCCAAAGTCACAGTTTTTTCTGAGTAGCCAAGCCTTCAGGCTTCAAGCCAGGCCTTCTGGCTAGTTTCCAGTTCCCCGTTCAAATTCGCGGGAACTCCGCGACACTCCCAAGCTAGGAGAAACTTCCTTTACCGGAAGAAAGGAGTCTTTGCATCTGTCCTCTTGCTCTAGGTGGGACGCAAAGTGCTTGAGGTTATTTCCTCGGATTCTTTTAACTGTTCTCCATCCTGCGTCATTTCAATTTCTCGACCACTATCGAATTTTAATGGGTAGAGAAGATTTAGGGGTCTCTTGAGCACTTTCTTGGTTGGAAGAAGAACTTTGGCTGCCCAGATTTTCCTTCATTGCTTGAAATCAGTGCTGTAATTTTTCCCATTTTCCAGGCCCCATGTGGAAAATCTTCCTTTAAAAGCACTATACTACTTACTTTAGGCTCTTCTGCTGCTTGAATTCGAGGACACTTAACATGTGCTTGGCCCCTTTCTTGGAGGTTAAGTAAGTGATCATCTTTCCAGACTCTCTAAAGTGAATTCAGGCGTTGCTGACCTTTATCCCAGATCTCTAGTAATTTATCAGTTGAGCTCTTCTTTCCATAGTCTGGATGATGTGGGTTATGGGTCTCAATTACCGGAATTCCAGACAGGAAGAGGTCGGCTGGGGTAAGTGAAAATCCAGAACCGAAGTCCTCACTGACTTAAACAAGTGGAGGAGAATAAATAACAGCCTCCACCTCTGCTAGAAAGGTTTCAAGTTTGTTCTCAGTCAGGCAGATTTTGCCAATTGATTTCTTAAGAGCTCCCTTACACCCATCCAATGGGCCAGTTCCACTCTAAAGTTCCATTCAATTCCTTGCTTGGTAGTGTAACTTTACACCTCATGGTTTGAACTTGTTTCCTTCCAGGCTTTATCAATGGCAGTTTTCGCGAGCTTAAATTGTGGGACATGATCTAGTATAATTTGTGTAGGTTTTCCGTTTTCTAGCTTTCTGAACAAATCTTAAAAGCCACGCCGTAATTCGAAGAAGTCGAAGAAGGGAAGAGTATTTCTTTTCATACATTCCCAAGGGGGTGACAAAAGGGTGTTGATTTATCTTTGTTTTCAACCTTCCCTTCATTGACGTTTTCTCCAGTCAAGTTGGAGGTTTCGTAGAAGGTTTTCGGGCCCTTTGTTTCAATTTCAATCTTCTCTAATGTCTCTTTAGTAATCATTGGGATATCCCAGGTTGTCCATGTTTACTTACTGTCCTGAAGCCATTTTGGTCCATGCCACCAAAGTTCTCAATTGTCTAGAACTTGTGCTTATATTAGGATGGGCTTATACAAGGAGGGAAATTTGCCAAGGTGTTGATGGCTTCCACTCGGTTGCCAGCGTTAAGTTCGCTTTTTAGTATTAACCTAATGAGTCCGTACTCCTTTCTTATCTTCTCTTTCATTGCTGCATGCTGGATGCCCGCTCCTTCTTTCAACCCCAGATATTTGTAAGTTCTTTCTTGCTCCAGTTCTTTGATGGTGACAGAGTTATCGAAATGAATATAGGTAGTACTGGTAAAGCGACCTCTTTTGAAGATGGCCCTAGCACTCTTTTCAAGCCAAACTCCATCTTAATGTCACTGCTGAATGTCTTCACGATTTTGAGGAGACTGCTGTTGGTCATCATCTTTGGCGAAGGTTTTTGAGGTCATCCATTTAGAAGAGATGATTCAGCTTGCCGCACTGGGACATATACCCGTAAATACTATCGTTGAGCATCGAGCTAAGCGGAGAGCTAGGGCAATACAGAAAAGCGGAGATGATAGTGAATCTCCTGGAAAAATGCTACATTTGATTTCTATTTGCCTGGAAGAGATTGACCCTCGGGAGTGGTTGAGTTGTAGGGTTGTTTTGCAAGATTTCATATTCTCTGCTATGAACCTTGTGATAGTTGGGCATACTTTGTACATTGCAAGTTGCCAATATCTCCCGGTGTAGATCTTATATTATTAAATTCCTCAGTGGGAGCTACGGACTGCCCTGCCTTTTCTTGAAGGATTTTAAGTTCCCAATCAGCGAGTCTGTTGTTCTTGATAATATCCCTGCAAGTTTGTTTGCGTCTGAATGAAGCCTGGTTGTGGGTTTTGTTGCTGCCAGATTTTATATTCAGCCTTGGTGGTAGTAGTCTCTAAGGGTTATTCACAGCCATGTAGTAGGCTTCCATGACAAGTTTGTACTCCTCTCTTGTCCGCTTTTTCCTTGCTTCTTTCGGCGGGTTTGGGTTGGATGTAGTTAGAAGGCCTCTGTGAGGGGTTTCTTCTAGTATCGGGTGAGGGGAGTGTTTTTCAGTAGTCAACTTTTTTACCTCAGCCTGGTTCCCTGCCGAGGGACGCGGTCCTTGTTCACCAGCGTGAGGACCGATGTCGTGTGACATTCTTGTATATTGATTTTCCATTAGAGTTAATTATCAGGTTTTTCTGTAGGGGACCTAACCCTTAGCCTATTGTCAACCAAGACCTAATCCATTGGGCGATGGAGCTGTAACCCCAACGAGGGTGGCTTAGGCCGGTCGCGGACACTTGCCAAAGGTGCAGCCCCAAACTCTGGTGGGCGGGAGCGTCCACTTTCCCGTGGTAGGCTGAGGCACCAACCTGTCCTACCTCAGTGCCCTTTCATTATTTTATTATTATTATTATTATTATTATTATTATTATTGTCTCTTCTATCACAGTCTTTGCTGGTGTTCTTTTTGTTCATCAGTCGGGCGCAAACTATGCACTTGGAGCATCAGTCACTCAAGTCAATCATTCTGTTCATACACTAAGCACCTTTCTCAGGATTCGCGCAGATCCCAGCCTGCAGATCTTCTGAATCTCTGTCACAGTAGCTCTCTCTGATACTTTCTTGATGTTTTCTTCCATCCCCTTCTTTACTGTACCAAGCGCACCGACAACCATAAGGATCACTACGGTTTTCATATGCCACATTCTCTGTATTTCTAGTTCTAGGTCTTTGTACTTGCTTTTCCTTTCGATTTCCTTCAGTGCGACGTTTCTATCTGATGGAACAGTGATCTCAATCAGTTTGCAGGTGGAATTCACTGAATCTTTAACGAAGAAGATATCTGGTCTGTTCGCTGTTATAGTTCTATCAGTATTGACTGGCATGTCCCACAGGGCGGTGATGTTCTTGTCTTCAGTGTGCATCACAGCCTCTGGCTCGGGTTGGTACCATTTGTCTATAATCTCGATATCACGATCCTTACAGATGCTCCAGTGGAGATATGCTGCAGCATTGTCGTGCCTGGAGATGTACTCCGTTTTGGCTAATACCTCACATCCAGATACAATATGGTCCACTGTCTCTTCATGTTGTGGACACATTTTGCATTTGCTCTTCACTGGTTGGCCACATATTACTTCTGGTAATTTCTGGTGTTTATTGCCTGGTCTTGAGCTGCGATAAGTAGTCCCTCTTTCTCCTTTCAGATTACTTGACAACCATTTGTTGGTGGTGACTGTGTCTACATGAGGCTTCTCTAGGTTCCTTGGATACTGGACATGCAATGCTTTGTTTTTCCACTTTTCTTCTTTCATTGATTTCATCTTAGACTTGAACATGTGTTTCAGGGCTTTAGCATTTTCTGAGGCTGATTTATCTTCTCTGTTCATAATCTCTGGCATTGTTACTTCCCTTTTGAACTTAGTAGCAGTCTTGGTTATTGAATGTTTGGCTTTATATCGTTCATGTTCAAGCTCCTGCTTTGAATATTGCCCTTCCTTGTGCTTCAGATTGTGATTGAGCCCTATTGTTGCTGTTTTGATGCCCCTTCCTCCATCTTTTGTTGGGATGTACAGCCTTTCCACATCTGCTTTAGGATGTAACATCTTGTGCATGTTCAACAGTTTGCGTGTTTTTGTGTCAATCTTCTTTAGCTTTGAGATTTTCCAGTCAATGATGCCAAAACTATATTGCACAACTGAGACTGCAAGACTATTGATAGCTGCTATTTCGTTTCTTCCATTGAGCTCAGTTCTTAGGATCAATCTTACTCTCCTATTATATTCTTTTCTTATCGTCTCTTTCATTTTGCTATGCTGGATACCATCACTTCCATCTACACCCAGGTATTTTTATTCTCCTTACTGGTCCAACTCTTGTATTTGTGTGTCATCATCTATTACTATGTTTCCAGTTGAGGCCAGTTTACCTTTCTTGAAACTGGCTTTGGCACATTTCTTTAGTCCAAATTCCATACGATATCATCATTGAATTGTTTCACTATTTTCATTTCTCCAACTTGTTCTTGCTCGTTCTTGCTGTACAATTTTAGATCATCCATATAGAACAGATTGCTGATTGGAACACCTGTGTTTAAGATCTTGTAACCATACCCAGATGTAGCCAGCTCTGATGTTAAAGGCACAAGGGCTAAGCAAAATAGCAGAGGTGAGAATGAATCTCCTTGAGATCCCTCTTTTGATCTTGATCTGATCTGTTGTGATACATCCATCATCGTAAGATAGCTTCATTGTAGTTTTCCAGTTGGTCATTGAGGTTTCCATGAACTTGATTTCGTTTTTCATTAAATCTTTACATCTGTAAGGTCCTTAGTATCCAACTATGAGGGACACTATCATAAGCTTTTCTGTAATTTATCTAAGTCATACTCAAGTTCTTTTTCTTCTTTTTGCAGTCTTCTGTGATCATTTTATTCATTAGAAGCGGATATTATTGTTATTAAAAGTAGGTTGGGTTTGACCGTCCGGGTGAACATAGGCCTGAATAGGACTGTTGTTGTTGACACTGACTGACGTTTCGTCAGCCTGCGCGGTAGTCATCTTCAGAGTCAAAGTGAGTTGTATCACATTAGTTGATGGTATTATACTCTGGTTATTGATCTGATTGGTCAATTACGTCGCCATGTTATTGGTCGTCTGTCAGTTAAGCCATGAAGCTATTGGCTATGAATTCTCACAATGTAATTGGTGCGTTTCGATCCGTCTATTGTCAGAGTCAACAGTCGTCTATTGTTAGTCAAATTGTCAGTTGTCCAGTTGTTCTCTCGTAGTTAGTTTTGCGATATTTCGTCAATAAGTCGTTTGACGGTGCCGGTAACTGTTGACTACAATTCAGTGGCGTTTGTTCTAAGTTAGTAAACCAGCTTTCTAAAGCGAGTCGTTGATAGTAGTCTGTAGAATATGTATTAAATGTCGCAGAGTCCCAGTCGATTTGATGTTTCGTCTGTAAATGGTGTTCAGCAATGTGATTGTTGACGTCCATGATTTCTCGTCGCTCGTTTGTGTTCGGTCAGTCGCGTGCTAAGGGTTTCTGCCGGTTTCACCAATGTAAGAAGCCTGGCAGTCGCAGCATTTGATCTCGTATACTGCTCCCTGTCTGTCTTCTAGTTTGTCTTTGTCTTTGGCATTAGTTATAGTCATCGTAAAACAGTTATCGGTTTGTGTGTAACACGTATATTGTAAGGTTGTAGTATACGTACGATAGCTTCAGAGGTGCCTCTGATGTACGTACCTTTATAACACTGATTCCAACACTCAGACCAACGTCAACTCTGGCCCTGTTACGACAGCGTCTATACCGTACATAGAGAGAGAACTAAATTTTCTGTTTTTAAGGGGCGAGAAAACACTTGTCAAGCGGTTTGAACTTTAACGTAAAATGAAAGAAAATCTCGAAAACGACTCATACTGTCAGCGCTTGAGGAAGGCATTGAGAAAAGCGCCACACGATAGCTTCAGAGACATTCTCATGTTTTGGGTGCACACACCACCGACACAAGGAGGAAGATTTGCAATCACGTTTTAGAAGAGAAAACACTTATCAAAAAGTTTAAACGTCAAGATAAAGTGGGCAAAAACCTAAAAAGGGAATGTTCGCAGGACCTTTAAAGAAGACACTGCGAAAGTGCAGTACCCCAGCTTCGAACTTACATGCGGTCAGGCGCTTTTTCGTCGGGGAAAGGGAAAAAAAGAACGCCTGATACATTTACTCCATGAGTCATCTGCCGCCCCTGATTAGGGTTTAGGGTTATTTTTATTTGATATTTAGAAGCTCATGGGAAATTTAGAAAAAAAATGGAAAAAATATTAATTAAATTTGGGATTTTGCTATGGTTTCATTACTTTTATGAGTTCACACAGGTTTTTTCTTTTAAACTTGAGATGGAAACTGCCTTGAGGTTCAATTAAGAGTCAGCAGTGGTCCTGTTCAGCGGTTTTCCTCACGAATATTATATCCCATCAGTCTTAGCCACTTCGCACTGAACAATATGGCAGAATCTGAAAGTTCGGAGGCTTCGGTGAATCTGAAGCGGTTCCTACAGCTCAACCGAGCAGAGAAAGCATAGTAGCATCGCTTTTAGTCACCTTGTAGAGACTGACGCATTCCTGTCTTACCAATAAATTAAGTTTCTGACTGAGTCGTTATCGTGATATTTATAGCAAAATGCAGAGAAAATGTTTGGGATGTTGTCATATCCCATGAATCCTTATGCGCTTCGTACATGCGCAGTAGGTTCTTCTTGCCATGTGCTTACAGACTTGAAGTAAAATATTGTTGAGTTCTCTGCGTTCGTTATACAATTTCCTGCTACAATACAAACTACAAATTCCTGGTACATTACAAACTGGCGACGAGGATGAAGACTTAAGGTGCCAGCGATGACTACACAGCAATTTGGCACTTTGGAACCGTTCGATGGAGCTGACTTTACGGATTACAGTGAACGCTTGAATGCCTACTTCACCGCACATAACATCGGTCAAGTTGCAGCAGACGCCAGCGAAGCAGCAAAACAAGAGGCAGACAAGAAAAAGGTCGCCGTTACAATCTTCTTGATCGGTAAAACCGCTTACAGTACGCTCAAAGATCTCTGTCTTCCTGATTTACCCGCTGATAAAACTTACGATCAGCTTTCACAAATTGTGAAAGACTACTACAAACCTAAGGTACTTGAAGTTGCCGAGACCTACCGCTTCCATCACACTGTACAAAGTGAAACTGAAAATGTAGCGGAGTATGCAAACAAGCTAAAACGCTTATCTGTTCACTGCAATTTTGGTCCTTACCTTACAAGAGCCCTCAGAGATCAATTTTTTGGGGGAGTGAGAAGTCAGACTACTAAAAAGAAACTACTTTCAGAAGACAGGACATTCGATCAAGCTCTCAAGGTCGCTCAGGCCGATGAACTGGCTGAGAAGGAATCTAAGTTACTCCAGGGCAACTCCGACACTTCCAGTGCTGGAATTCTGCCTGTAAATGCTGTTCACAAGAAATCTTTTTCTGCTCAAGAAAGCCAAAGGCAAACAGATCCTAAGTCAAAAATGGGAGGAAAGCAGTGTTTTCGGTGTGGCTCTCCACAACATTTGGCTGACAAGTGCAGTCATGTCGAATCTACATGTAATTACTGTGGGAAGCCTGGGCATTTGGCTAAGGCATGCTTCAAGAAAAAGAAAGAATTTGGTGGTAACAACACCACTCACCAGGTAATAGCTGCTCCAACATCAGGAACATGTACCAAGGAGGAGCACGAGAATTCAGTCCCTTCTTGTACAGTTTATATGAAAAGTGTGAAATCTTCTGAAAATTCGTCATTTACACCGCCCTTATACAAACTTACCGTTACCATTGAAGACCAGGAAGTCCCTATGGAAGTTGATACGGGCAGTTCTGTGACATTGTTGAGCTCTGCTGATTTTACCAAAACCGGAGGACAAGTAACTACACTCAAACCCCCTCCAGTGCTTTTGAAAAGCTATACTGGGGACATTATCCAGTGTCTAGGCGAGAACGAAATGGATGTCAAAGTTGGAGACCAGGTGAGTACCCTGTTAATTCGTGTAGTTCAGGGACCATCAATACTGGGGCGGGACATGATGTCCAAGTTTACATTACCTTGGCAGAACATTTTTAGTACGATTTCAACTGCAACTGAGGATATAGTTCAGCAGTACTCTGATTTGTTTGACACTAGTTCAGTGGGAAAACTTAAAGGAATCCAAGTGTCATTGGAGTAAGTGATGAAAGCCCTGTGTTTACCAAAGCACGAGTAGTACCATTTGCAATTCGGTCTAAGTACGAAAAGGGCCTTAGAGAAATTGGTGGCAGAGGATATCATTGAGAAAGTAGAGCATTCCGAGTGGGCATCACCTACAGTCGCTATTGTTAAAGCAAATGGGGACCTGAGAATTTGTGGGGACTACTCTGTCACCATCAACATATTTTCAGTCTTAGAACAATACCCCATACCAACTCTGGAGGAACTACTGAGTACATTATCTGGGGGAAAAAAATTCACTAAGATTGACCTTTCTCAAGCATACCATCAACTAGAGCTTACACCAGAAAGCAGAAGATACACCACAATTAACACTCATTTGGGCTTGTACCAATACAAGCGCCTGACTTTTGGAGTGAGTAGTGCTGTTTCAATCTTCCAACGCACTAAAGAAAATGTCCTTAAGGACCTTCCAGGCTGCTGTGTCCGTATTGATGACATCCTTATTTCCGGAGAAACAGATGAAGTCCATCTGGAAAACCTTCATCGAGTACTAACTCGATTACAGGACTGCGGTCTTAAGCTTAACCCTGACAAATTCTTTTTCATTCTGGATAAAGTAGAGTATCTTGGTACTACCATTTCTGCTGCGGGGATTTCACCGGCTGCAGAGAAAGTGCAGGCAATAAAGGATGCAGCACCTCCAACAAATGTTTCTGAATTACAGTCATGGAGTTGGTCAAAACTGGAACAGGACGCTTTTGATAACATCAAGGCTGCTCTGTGCTCTGATTCGGTTTTACGTCACTATGATCCTATGGCTGAATTAGTTCTTCAGTGTGATGCTTCTTCAGTGGGTGTGGGAGCTGCATTACTGCAACCTGGACCTGATGGTACATTACAACCTGTTGCCTATGCGTCGAGGATATTGAACAATGCAGAACAAAATTACTCCCAAATTGAACGTGAGTCATTAGCAATTGTTTTTGGCGTGACCAAATATCGCCAGTACCTGTTAGGTAGACACTTCAAACTTCTAACAGATCATAAACCTTTGATTACTTTACTTGGGGAACACAAGCCCGTACCCCTGTTGGCAGCAGCAAGGATCAAAAGATGGGCATTACTTTTAGCTGCTTATGACTATACAATTGAATTCATAAGCGGCAAAGACAATGTGTTTGCAGATTTTTTGTCTAGGAAGCCTATTGAATACAAGCAGTCGGCTGCAGAACAGGTAACTGTAAATGTGATGTTTATCGAAGAAGACCAGTTTTTAAATGCGTCCGTGGTTGCTATGGAAACCATGAGAGACCCTGTTCTTGGAAAGGTGTTACAGTTTACTCAGCAGGGTTGGCCCAATAATCTGGAACCAGTGTTCCAACCTTACTACAGCAAAAGGCTTGAACTCTCTCATGAAGATGGTATCCTCCTGTGGAACTCGCGAGTTGTTGTACCAGAGTCGTTACAGGCTCTCTTATTGGCCGATTTGCATGCAGAACACCTGGGTATGGTCAAAATGAAACAATTAGCTCGAAAGTACTTTTGGTGGCCTGGACTTGATAAGCAAATTGAGGAGACAGTTAAATTATGTCCTGCTTGTCAAGAATCTGCTAAATCGCCAGCATCCGCCCCAACTGCTTCCTGGTCCTGGCCAGGCGGACCATGGAAACGATTACATGTAGATTTTGCTGGGCCTTATCTTGGCAAGATGTTTTTGGTCGTGGTGGATGCTTATTCCAAATTTTTGGAGATAGTACCCATGACTCATGCCACCAGCACCAACACTATTACTGCTTTGAGACACATTTTTAGTTACTTTGGTTTACCAGAACATCTGGTAACGGACAATGGGACTCAGTTTACGAGTGATGAATTCCAGAAATTTCTAAGAGAAAACGACATCCTTCATACTCTCACTGCTCCAGGACATCCTGCTACAAAAGGGTTAGCAGAACGCTATGTGGGTGAATTTAAGGATAAACTGGGCAAGATTGGAGATACAGGCGAGTCTGTGCAAACAAAATTAGACAGGTTTTTGTTGACTTACAGGGCTACACCCACCACGTTAGGGAAATCACCCTCAGAATTACTTATGAACAGACAGCCTAGAATTAGATTCAGTGCACTGAGAGCCAAAAGTTCTAAACAGGAAGTTAAGGTTTTTCAAGACAACCTTGATAACAAACCCCAGTTTACACCAAACCAAGCAGTTTTTGTGTGTAATTTTGGCAAAGGAGCCAAATGGATTCCAGGAACCATTGTTGGAACAGTCAGTCCCCGGAATTTTGAGGTTCAGGTCGGAGACACTATCTGGAAACGACATCAAGAACAATTACGTCCACGATTCATACCTTCCAAAATAGGGTCAGAGTTAGTTCGTGCGCCCCAGCTACCTGAGCAAACTGAAGGGTTGACCCCAGTAGTGAGGGAAAGGCCTGTTACAACACCAACCCTTTCACAGCCTAAAGAGGCTACACCTGTACTTGACACTCCAGCCTTGGATAGCATGGCTGATGCTTTTTCTTCACCACAGGACTCATCTGTGCGAGATTCAGAACTTCAAGCATCAGCATCTGAGCAACCAGAACGGAGATACCCTCTCAGAGAGCGTAAACCGCCTCAGAGGTTCTACTAGTCTTTAGCAAACTTAAGTGTTCGTGACTTTGGGACTTGTTCCTATCAGTACATTACTTTGTATTATTATCAAGTTCAGTTTTTCTTTCCTTTGCTTTAAGAGGGGGCATTTGTCATATCCCATGAATCCTTATGCGCTTCGTACATGCGCAGTAGGTTCTTCTTGCCATGTGCTTACAGACTTGAAGTAAAATATTGTTGAGTTCTCTGCGTTCGTTATACAATTTCCTGCTACATTACAAACTACAAATTCCTGGTACATTACAGATGTTTAGAAATTTTTCATGATATTTAGGGGGAGAAAGCGAGATATTTAGGAAAAATATCAGGAATTTCCGGAAATATATTTAGGCGATTTACTTGATATTTGTAGCTAGGCCTACCCCTAATTAAGGCATCTTTCAACACTTGTGTTATGATATTAATGTATTTTTAATATCTGCTTTCCAGGCAAGCGGTGAATGCAGCACTAAGTTGATATAGGAAGAGAAGTCGTTTGCGAAAACATCACAGATTTTAAAGAAAAAATTTTTTCACTGCTGTTATTGCGAATCTTGCATGATGGTTGCCGTGTGGTATCTTTATTCAGATTGTCTGGTGAAACAAATTAATAATGCATTGAGAACAATAGTGGAACAACAGAGTCCTTTATCTTACTGGAAGTGGTCAAAAGTATAGGAATTGATTCTGGGCAAAAAATATTCCAAGGTCTTTCATCAGTTTGCAAAAGTGCCGGTGTAGAATCGTCAATAATTATTGTTATACATAATTTCACGCAGTTGAACTCGATCGCAAATCAAAGACAATGCTCTTCGAATTAAATTTTGTCTGGCCCGAGTAAGAAAGCGTCGTAGCAGAAATAGCGGATATCCTTACCGGTGACAAGTAACTACTTGTCCTTATCAGCTGTCAAGGTTTTTCTCTCTGTATTGTTGACTAAATTCACTAAAAAAGTATTTATTTTTAGCTTTAATAAGACCTTGCTTAACCTAAGCTTGCTGTTATAAAAGCATTCTTTGATCATCTTGTGGTTTCTGTCATGATCGCGACGAAGGTGACAAGCTATGTAATTCCACCAGAAGTCAGATATGTTGCTTGTATCGAATCGGTGCGGGGCTTCGAAGGATCTTTTGTGTTTCGACCAATGAGACAAAATTCCAGATTCTGGACTACGGGTATAACATCCGTAGAGTAAATGTATCAGGCGTCCTTTTCCCCTCGAACTTCAAACAAAGGGGACGAAGGACCGGCTGGTTACAGGTTAGCTTCGAAGACTTTGAACAGGCTGCCTTCGCGAAAGCTGTTCGTTCATCCCTCGCGCACAAAGTGTAACGTCATAAAAATGAAATTTCTGAAATTATGGGATCGTAGCCCAGTTATGCTTAGAAAACTCCATACAAACCCTTCTAAATTTTTTTCGGGTCGACCCCAAAAAAATTTGGAAGGGTTTGTATGGAGTTTTCTTAGTATAACCGGCTAACATCTCAGAGACAATTTGCCCCGAAATGTTCATTTTTGGTAAGTAGGCCTCTTGGACATTGTTCTTTCAGAATATCCTGACAAATCCCATAATATCAGAACTTTTATTTTATGACGTCATCACTTTAGTACTCTATTTTGAGACAAATTTAGTGATGGTCAGTTGCTGTGGTTACAAGATATGACGTCATAAGTAGCAGGTGATCAAGCCATTTCTGGGTAAAATACATGTTTTTTCAACTTCTTTCAACAATAAAAGCAAACCTTGTGGCTAAAATCATGCAAAGTGCTTAATATTTATATGTTATTTATCATGCAAAACACAAAAAATAACCATTTCTCGCGGTTTAAATCTGATTTGCCGAGGCCCAAAACGGACAAAAATATTCCAACTCGAAAAAAGTCGCAAATATCAAGTGGCTAGGCCCCGCACAGACAGTCACAAATAAAGTTGCAAAGATGCTGACGTCCCGGACATCTTAAACAAACACTCAGACGTTTCAACGCCCCGGTGGATTCTGTATGACTCAACGAGTTTAAAAGCTTTTGTTTGAGTTCCCGTAGTGTGATATTGAGTCAGAACTCCGAAAAAAGAGAAACGATAAACTTTTGCAGTAAAGGTGCACTTTCACTAGCACCTCAAGGACACAGCCTAGGTTTAATGCTTAGGTAAAAATATCAAAAGTTTATTGTGTCCGCCTTACCAACTGAAAGAAGCCTAAGAAGGCTTTATAAATTACTTCAGCATGACTGAAGCTTTGATTGAAATTACTATTTTAGCTTGAATAAATAACGCCGCCAGTTAATTGGGAGTATCTTAACGCATTAATTGTGAGTATCTTAACGTATTGCAATATAGTGCAAAAGACTATTACAAATTAGGAATGATGGCGTTCTATTATATCTGCTGAGCACAGAAGTTGATGACGAAATTCAATTTCCAGTTCAGTGCCCTGTCTTGTTTTTCATGTGAACAAAAACTACATGGACATATTTTTGACGATCTTCATGTGTTTCTCCAGTTCTAGACAAGATTTGACCATTTGACTGAAGTTCTAGCTCATTCCCAACTGAGCCTTTACAGAATGCATATCAGTAAGTAAAAGTGCCGTAATAACTTTGTTAACTTCGAAAATGAGTGTTCTTCGACGGTGTTGTTGGCTCAGCGGACAAAAGAAGTAAAAAACAGGTTTACATATAACTAACTACGAAAATAATTACTTACTTCTGTTGTACTTCGTGAGTTACTTTCTCAAGGAAACCAACTGCGTGAGCTTGGATAACCGGAATCAGAAAAGAAAGCCAGGGGGGCTGATATAACCGTCAATCAGATATATTGGCCTTAATGAGGCCTTGTTTTTGGTGTCAAAATAGGGAGCTTAAGCAGCCACCAAACGTCACTAAAAATGACCGAATTTCCGTAATCTAGTAAGTTGAATTTTTAACTCCATCCAATTTTAGCTTAGAAAGGAAAATTAGTCTTCGTGTGTTCATAAAAAAGTTTGACTTAGTCGTATTCTACGCCAAAAGTGACAAAATATCAAAGATGCAACTTTATAATTCAAATCAACAAATTCACTTTCAAGATCGATACAATTAGCATCAACTTGCTTCTTGAATATGTCAAGACTGTAGAATTTAATTTCAATTCCTTCGTGTTTCTGGTCATGTATCAAGAGATACGTTTACTAAATCAAGATACATGTTTTTTAGATCAAGAAGAGAGACGACAGTTTTTGATCAGTTTTGTCTCCGAGAGGGCCTGAAAACGAGCACACAGGTTGGAATTCTAGATGGTTTCTAATCGTTTCTATATTCCAAATGCAAATGTTTGCTCTCCCATTTGCAGCAGTGCGGGGACTGTGTGAACGAAAATACCGATGGGGGACACGCAGAATTTCTTGCAAGACGTCTAGAGGAATATCAACGCACTTTGCGATGATGTATGGTCTAGTTGCGTTGTCGGTCCGGGAGAATCAACTTACGCAGGATTTGGAGCTTTTAATGCAGGTAATGGACTCCAGATTACAATCACTTGCAACACTATATAGTGACTTTGATTATCAAGGTAGTACAGATGAGTCAAGTACTACGCAGAATTCTCAAATTCTACAATCTTGACACATTCATAAAGCAAGCTGATGCTAATTGTATTGATCCTGAAAGTGAATTTGTGGATTTGAATTACAAAGTTGCATCTTTGATATTTTGTCACTTTTGGCGTAGCGTATAGTCGTATAGTGGACATCCAAGAAATGTGTTGTTGTTTTACGGCTCACATAACCAATTTTTTTTTTGTCGTCTTAGTTGCTTAAACTTAAAATTCCACTGTCCGAAGTCGTCGACATCAAGCCTGACTAAGCCTGGGTGCCATAAATCATCCATAAATCAACAGATAATGAATTTAACATTTTGTGGCAGCGTTAACAAAAACCGACCCGTCGATAAATATCCCGCCGAAACTTTTCAGTGAGCCATACATACAAATATAAAAGTCATGGTAGCTAAAAGGGAAGTCGGTACACATTGGGAATATTAGCCAACATGGCTCCCACATGTTGACAAGTAAGTACGAATTAAGGTTGTCAAAATAATCGGGGCATTTTCCTGTTCCAGTTGCAAGATAAAAAATTTGCCGCATAATAAAAAACAGTTTTAGTAAGATAAAGTTTATTTTGAAATTTGATGAATATAGATTGATTTTCCCACAATATTGACAGTCGGTTTGAATTCCTTGCGTTTCTATCAATATTTTTAGTGGTCACAGACGTTGCCCTACGGAAGCCGAATGGGGACAATCCAAATATAATTTGCAAATCCAAAAAAATATTTCAAATCGCAATATTTCTTCTCAAATCAGAGTCGAAAATATTGACATATCTATGACTAAACAACTATTACAAATCCTACGAAAATTAGTGAATCCTCAAATGACTTTTTCAATAATCCGAAAATATTTTGCAAGTCTATAAAAACTCAGTTCAAATCGCAATTTTTGTACAAATCATTAGTGAATAAACTGTCAAATCTAAAACAGCATTACAAATCCTAAAAAATTTATGGGATCCGCAAATAACTTCTTAGAAAACTCTAAAATAGTTTATAGTCCCAGGATCGTCGTGAAATCCCCTGCAAAAAGTTTGAAAATCCCAAAAAAAAAAGTTTTGTCACGTGCGCCAGCAGTCAGTCAGCGTTAGTTAGACCGGCGTTTTCCCGCCATTTCTCGCCATTTCCCGCTTCCAAAAGGAAGGAAAGAGGTACACGACAGATTGGCTATAGAAGAGTCAGAACATTATTTTAAAAGGGGGTTTTGTTATGAGACCATTGTTCACTTTCTAGCAGAATACCATGGGATTTTAATGAACGTGAGGACTTTGAAGACAGGGCTACGTCACTGTATGAGTGAGCTACCGAATGCAGCTTAAAGAAAGGAAAGCTTTCCACAGAACTTTTCTTTGTAGTTCTACACTATTGTTCGATATCCTTCAATGACAACGCAATCGTAAGAAATTTCTATCTTAAGAGATTTCACTCTTCGAAGCTTTTCAAAGATTTCCCGCAAACTTGAATGGAATTTGCATATGATCAACTTTGATTATAGAACCGCGCTCGACCTGTAGTCAAGCATATCATTCTGATTACAGTATAACACACAGCCATAAACTAAACGTTACTGATCATTTTCAGTACTTCTAAGCCGCGAAAGTTGATCTAAATCCTGCGGACGTAGAAGATGAGGACTCGTAGCCTTGATTATAACCTTGAAAACTAGGAGTCATTGTAAAAAGGGGATTCACTGCGTGGGTCATAGACTTTTTCAAGACACTAGTGACTGAGCGAAAGCTTGCTTTCGGAAACCACTTGCACATGGAATGTGTCTGGTTTGTGTTTTCTGACTTTCTGCGACTGGAATCGGGACAAAATGAAACACGAATGGAACGTGCATTTCATAAGGCAGTCCAGGCATAATTCAGTCTCTGGTGTGCCCGATGAACTTTAGTATTAATTTTACTATTTGTCTCAGACACGTGGATTTGAAGACTGTAGATTTTTGACGCAAGACTTTTGTTTTGGTTTTCAAAATATATATTTTTGGATTTCATGACGATTCTTGGACTGTAAACTAGCTTAGAGTTTTCTTAGAAGTTATTTGCGGATCCAATAAATTTTTTACGATTTGCAATGTTGTTTTAGATTTGACAGTGTCTTCCATAATGATTTGTACTAAAACTACGATAGGAAATAGTTTTTTATGGAATTGCAAAATATTTTCGGATTATTGAAAAAGTTATTTGTGGATTCACTAATTTTCTTAGCATTTGTAATAGTTGTTTAGATTTGTCAATCTTTTCACGGTGATTTGAGAAAAAACATTGCGATTTGAAATAATTTTTGGATTTGCAAAATATTTTTGGATTGTCCCTTTTCGGCTTCCGTTCGCTACAGACTTAGTGTAGACTTCGAATTCTTGTGTGCGGGGAGGCTTGAAAGGTCAACTTTCCTTTAAATGCGCACTAAACACGGAAGTCATCTCTGAGGAACAACTGAGGAAATTGAAATAGTGACATAAGAGAATTTAAAGTTGTCTCCGTGTTGTCTTCATTGAACTGACAAAGGAAGAAATCAGTTTTTTTAAGGCATTCCGTGATACCGTTCGCTGCGTGATCAGAAAGGGATTTGAATACAAAAAATACTCAAAGAGATTACTAGAACAGGAAAAGCCGAGACGTAGCGGAAAAGGAAAAACTACTTACAAGGACAGCAATAGGAAAAACAAAATCAAAACAAATCATGCTATTTTTTAATGATGACGAAAAGAATCTTAAACGGATGCAGCAACTGTGGCCAAGTGATTTATGAGACTCACAACCTGATTTACAGTGAAATATTTGGTCTGAATATTCATCTTATTTCCAGTGAAGTCATACAGCTTGAGGTGTTGCGTGACGTCAATGGGCGTGTTTGCCTTGTTTGATCACCTGGGATCTGATTCCGCATCACATTTAGTTAATTTAAGTTAAAACCAGTCTTATCTTTTAAAATCTTTAGTCCGTGGTTCGACTTGCTGTTACTCACTGAGCTCTTACTTAATTATCAATTCTTGAGCTTTAAATCAACACTTCTTCGCAAAGTTAAGGTGTTTCGATACAGTTTTTCGGAGGCCATACCGATATTTTTTAATCACTTTAAAACTGATTTTATCCTTGTCTGATCGTTATTATATATATGTTCACCAGTGATTGACTATAAATTGAAATTTGTCAAAATGCAGGTTTTAGTAAAATCGATATTAAATAATCTACCACGACTATTAAAAATTTAGGGTTTGAAATATATTTTTCTTTTATACGAATTCAAACATACATAATTTTTTACTTCTCATGGAGATTGTTCGCTAAACACCAAACTTTAAGTTCCTAGTATGGGATTTTCAGTAGCTTGTCTATATCGCGCAAAATTCGGCTTTTATCAATTTCAAGTTTTTGGTTTATTGTTGTCATAGTAATATCGATTTTACTTAAAACTACATTTTCACAAATTTCAATCCATAGCCAATTACCAATTAGTTTCTTGAAATGGAAAAAGGCTTTTCAGATTCTCCGTTGTTTCTACAACTCATCGAAACGTATTGGATAAACAATGTTGTTGCGAGCCGGAAATTTAGGCGCCAGCAGCGTGCGTGGCCTAAATAATGTGCTGTCAAAGAATTAATTTCGCCTCGGGTACGATAAATCAAATCGAAAAGCTCAAGCCCTTTTCGTTTTCCCTGAGCGACTCGAAGCTGAAACAAGCGAAAGCGAAGAGCAGGCGTGCCACATAGATTGAAGAAGGGAAAGTATCGATCAGCGGATCTTCGCGTTGAAAGTAGACCGTGAGCATTCGTCTTTCTTTCCTCGGAGCCACGCACGGCGAGAGAAAAAGTAAAATTATGCAAGCTAATGGTAAAAAAGAGGAGAGATTGTGGTGTGAACGGCTTATAAACTGAGCGATCAAGGCCTTTTTATTTGTATAGCGAAAATATGGGAATAAAAGTGTACTAGATCCGTGTGTAATACACATAATATTAAAAACTTTAACTTCAATGATCACTATAGAAAATTAAAGGTTCATATTATCGGTTATATACTGCCATAAATACTTACCTCATAAAATCAAAATGTATGTATCTTTACCTCAGGAGTATCGTGTATTGTCGTTCTTGTAATATCGCAGCGATTTTACAAGAAAATGAAAATGAAAATGAAAATGGGCTTGATGTTTACGTAGGCGTTTACTTTACCATATCAAGCCGGATCTTACAATCGCCCATAAACTTGTCATATACGTGGCTTGGTTTTCTTCATTTCAGTAATCGGCGAAATCATGGGTTTCACGGTAGGCCTACTCATTATTTACGAGCACAAAAACTAGCTTTCATTCGATGTTATCAAGTGTTTTTGTCTCATATGGATTTCAACGACTGTTGATGGATTAGTCGCTTCTTAGAACTGATAAATATTTATACTATTATGACAGATGGTAAATTGATAACAATGACCTCAACCAGGTTGTGGCGTCCAGCGGTTTTAGTTTAAGTAAAGTCGGTACAATATATGTCCTTATACATCAAGTACCTACCAAAGGTGGGGGTGCTCAGGCTCACGGGCTCATAAAACCTGGTATTGAAGGATTTTCTGAAGCTTGCCGCGGGAAACGACATCCGGCACATGACACCCGTCGCGCACTAGCCTAAGTGGTAGGCGCAAAAAGGAGAGGGAAAGAGGCCGAGAGGGGGAGAAAAGCGTGGAAGAAAAAAAACGTGCTGAAAAAGGAAGGGAACCTCTCCCCAATATGCGAGTTTCGTATTCCCGGGCGGCCTAGGATGTCGTGCTTGTTTTTCCGTGAAGGCAAGGCTAATGCGGGTCACTTCTCACCAAGAAGACAAACAAACATGAGAAACTGTGGCTGAGTTGCCGAAAAAAAGGAACATTTGAAACGTTGAAAGGTTTTGGGGGTCTCAAAACTTACTTACAGGCTTGAGAAATCATTGTTTCAAACAGCAAATGGAAAATCAGCTCGTCATCAGTGAGAAAAACAACGACTCTAACCAGAAATTGACCGAAATAGTGGTTGGTGAGTGAGCTCAATAAAAATGCGAAGATGGTTTCAAAATCCTTAAACAAGGTACTACCCTGAAGCCATTTTAATGTTATTTTTAGTGATGGTTAAAACTTCTTTAAGCCATACCTTTCATTGGAGTGGACGTAATTGTCGAAAGCCTGCAAGTTAAACTGAAACCATCTTTTTAGTTGACATTTTTTCTAACGGGGAGAATGCAAAATCTTGTGTATTTGAAAACAAAAAACAAAAAAAAAAAAACTTTGGAGTGGACGTAATTGTCGAAAGCCTGCAAGTTAAACTGAAACCATCTTTTTAGTTGACATTTTTTCTAACGGGGAGAATGCAAAATCTTGTGTATTTGAAAACAAAAAACAAAAAAAAAAACTGACGGGGCAGACGTTCTACGTACATTCCCTGCACTATAAGGACGTTTAATCGGTTTAAAGGAAGATGACTAAAATAGTATTATACCGATAAGTTAACATCTAGCTTACATTATTTATCAAAATATTCCGTCACGTAAAGAAAAACGTACGCTCATTTCACTCGACAAGAACTCAAACACAGAATTTCATACACACGATATACTGACCAGTTTAAACTCCATTTTACACAACAGTAAAATGGAATACTAAGAAGTAACATAATTAAAGGGAATAAAAAATAGTGTCATTTTAACAAACTTTGCCTTTTTCAAGCTCAAAAAGTCTACTTCTGTAAAGTACGATCAGATGTTTCCACGATTTTTTGTTTGCAAAAGATATCCCTTTGGCTTACTGGTAAAGTTTAAGCTTTGAAATCTTACTGTTTTTAAGATTTCTATCGTTTTCCAGCGACTCAGCAGCAAATTACCTATGTTTGTTTTTTTTTTGCAAAGAAGTTGACTCGCATTAGCCTCCCAATCGTGCTCGTCCCAGGGCAGTCCGGTAATACGAAACTTGCCTATTAATCCCCCTCCCTTCTTCCTGACCACCTGATCCCCTACCCTTTTCGACGCCTGCTGTGCAAGCTGGTCAGGCACTCACGGTGACACTCGCGCTGACCTTGGCCAAATAAGACACATAATACTAAACACTCGTGTTAGATTTTCGCTGACTGTGATTTAGAAAAAAAAAAAAAAAGCTTGTTAGGAGGCCGTTTTAGATTTTAATTCCTTTGGTGGAAGGTTTGCAGAAGGAAAGAAATAATTTTTTCCCGACTTAGAACAAAGGGTGGGGCGACTATTTATAAATACCCAAATTAGCGCCGCAGTGCTTATTCGAGTAGCCGTGCCGAACATTTACGGTAAATGGTTTCTAAAATTCTCATACGTAATGAGCTTGGGCTGCCTCTGGTCCCATCCGCCACATGCTGCTGTGTCGTTTTGTTCCTTCTCTAGCAAGTACCAACATCCAAGACAGTCTGTTAAAATCTCGTTACAAGCATGATGCCTCAAAAATTCTGTTTTCCTTTTTTTCTCAAAATTAAAATCGGGCCAAGTTGAGCCGACATTTTAAACTCCAAGAATTTACAGTGACATTTACTTTTGCAAAGAGTTCTCTGAAACGTGTTAACCTTTTCTCCCCAATAACAACAAAGGCGCACAAAGTATCAGCCATGATGTGGGAAGAAGCCGCAAATTTCCATGGGAAGCATGTCATGACGAATGAATGTTATGTTACGACTAGCGACGGACTGGTTTCTATGCGTCTTTAGCACTTTCTCTTCCATCAACTCTAAGTTAGCGGTATGGCAGAAAAAGTGTAAGATTGAGTTAACTCAGTCGAATAAACTAGACTAAATTTTATAATTATAATTTAGTTATTATAAAAAAAATTCGTAAAGAGTGACCCCAAACCCATCATGTTCAATGAATCGAAGTATAATTTTAGTAAAAAGAAAAAAATCAGGAGCCAAGAACTGGTTTTATCCAGTAGTCTGGATACAATTTTCACTTCAACTGGTTGTTCCGAAGTAACTAGTAAGTTTCATGATCATTTGATCGATTCATCATTTATCTGAAGAAAATTCCATACCTTGTTTTTCTATCCCCTCTGTTGTTTTTTGTTGGTAGCTCCAAGTAGTTTGGGGGTTTTTCCTGTTTTGAAGTGGCTATATCTGTTTCCCAGTTTTCCCACCTGGCAGGAAAAAAGCAGAATCCCTCGTCAGATATTGTCTTTTTGAAATTCAGAGTGCAAAAATGTACTTCTTCTGCATGACATTCTAGACTCTAATGGGACGTCTTAATAATACAGGAAATGCCAATTGGAATTTTGTCAAACATTAGTTGTTTTTGTTGACCCTAGAGTGACGGAAGTAAGCACTGACACCTTGTGAGACTGATAAAGGCAAATAAAAAACACATGATGAATTTTAAGCTGGTTAGTTAATGAGAAAGATATCATAACAAAATTTTTTTGTCCCCGACAGGATTCGAGCCTATTTCCCGGCCTACTACCTTTCCTAATATTCTCGTGTTGTTAAAATCGCGTTAACAGAGGTGTAGGTAGGATATGGCTGAGGATGTTAGGTTCCCGTGGGCTAATCCTTATAAAGGCCTCTATGGGGAGGCTCCGCCAGAAAGGGGTACCTTTTTCAATGGAAGGCTCGTATACGAAAGGGGTAATTTCTGACGCCAAATGGTATGTAAAAGGGTAAGGAGCTAGACCGGTACGGAACATCCCCGTATGAAACTTTTTTAAGTACTCTCTGGGGTTAGGCAACGAGGCTCCTCCGATGAACCCTCAAAAAAAGTGATGGGTCATTTTTTTTATTTCTCGCCTGGGCTCCAACTCATTTTTCCGTCCACTAGCAAGCTTGCAAGTGAAACTTTCTTTTTCTACTAGAAAAATATGTAAATTCACTAGCTGTTTTTGTTGTTGAAGACGAGGTTCTCTCGCGAAAAATCGGTTTTTCATGCATCTGAAAAAGAAAAGCGGCGAAAGCTGCAAAAGCGGCTCACAAACGTAAACATATTAGTGACCTTTAGATTTGATTACAAGAACAAAAACGATCGAATAAGAGTACGACTATGTATTTAGAGTTAATTCACTTAGTTGCTCTCTAAACTATTTAACTATTTCTTGTTCCTTACTAGAGCATATAGATAAACGATTCGCATAAGCCTGGTGTGATAGGTAGTAATATGAGGCAGGCGAATTTGGTTGGCAACTCGTACTCAATCGTTAGCCGTCTTGTACTGGTCGTACGATCAAAGGTCGGTATTCTCTGTGCTCGTTGTAGTAGGGTTAAAATGGGCGATTAAATCATCCTGAGACCCACAGCCATTTCCTTTAAATTCAATTCACTCTACTCGAGAAATTTCTACTTTACATGTATGGTGTTTCTTTCAAATTTTAATTTATGCGAAGGGATATACTTTTTACTTGCTATTTCCATAAACGTGATCAACATGAGCCGAACAGTTGACGTGTGGGGGAGAGAGGCGTTCTCGCAGACCCTTCTTGGATTATTGAAACAACAGAATAAATTAAAGTTAAAATAAGTTAAGCTCTGAGTACGAAGCGTGGAGCAGGTGATTCATTCTTGGGGGAGGGGTTGGGGGTGGTGGCAGATACTCCCTTTGAGGTGGAGCAACGTTTGGTTCAAATATTCCAAATATCCCAGGCGATTAATTATGTTAAATAGGTTATCAGTCTTCAAAGAGCCTCTGTTTCAGGCACTGGATTTAAACGACGGAAATGGGGATGATGTTAAAAGCAGAAACATGACAACATAAGCATTAAAGCATTGCAGGTATTTGTGATTCAAGGACAGTGAGTTAGTAAGTGTACTGTAAGACTGATCAAGAACGCGGAGAGCTAGTCCTCCCATAATCACCCGGAAGATACTTTTGGAATTTTTAAGGAGTGTACTTCTTAGCTAGAACACAGGACCAGGAATCCTTAGCATATACTAGACCAAGTTCAGCCAGGGCTATGCCCCTCCATGGGGTTCGAGGTTGTAGATTAAACTCCCCAAAGCCCTTCCCATTCTAGAGGCGCTGTTTTCCAGAACTGATTGTTGAAATTGTCGCTGCGCAGCCCGACCAGAACACAAGCTCACTGAGTTGCAGTTGGGAGTTTAAATTTGTACTAAATTTGCTTCTCTCTCTTTTTTTGAGAGTCTATTCTCGGTTTTTTTTTAGTGTATAATAAAATCTTTAACGGTGGGCTGGAGTTGATCAGTTTCCCGGAACCAGACCCAAACCCTCCGATTTCTATACCCTATCCCAGACTGAAATGCTTAAAACCATACCTAAACAACCCAAATATAGCAATACCCAATACCCAGTCGCGTTCCCATGATCTGTATCCTTTTCGTCCCTTGGAAACGAGGTTGCGGAAGAAGAACTGACCTCGTCCCTAAGGAAAACGAGAGGTCCCTTAAGGAGAAGAAACTGAGAGAGAGAGAGAGAGAGGGAGAGAGGAAACATTGGCTCCCTTCATGCCCTGAACAAGGTACAAAAATATGATGTAACTTTGCCCTTAGCTAGGCTAATCAGATTCTGTTGGCCTGGAACGGGGCCTAACAGGACATGGCCGATCTTTTGAAGTCTACTTTTATGTGTTTTGCGCAACATTATCGTATCTATTTATCTATTAATTTATTTGTTATAAAACGTTTCTGCAGCTTTTCAGCAGGTCAGAGTCCTAAATACAAGCTGACTGTCTACGGTGTATTCAGCAACAACAATCAAGGTTTATTTACGGTATCACGTCATTAAAAGTGCTTTTCCAGTGAGTCGTTTGCATAACAAATTTTAAGAGAAACTAGACTAATGCTAAAAATCTATCTATATACATGAAGAAAACTATCCTATAATTAATTACACAAAAATCAACTTAAAACTAAAATAGGTTCTATCACAACTTCCTCAAGGGCAAACGGCCCGGTTCAAGGCAAAGACAGGGCAGACTTGAAAGAGTTGAGATGTATCTCAGTTCGTGTTTAAGCACATTTTCTAGGCCATTTCACATGACTGCCCCCCTATAGCTAAAATCCCACTTATCAGCTTCAGTACGGGGCCGAGGTACAAAAACAGGAATGAACCCTGGAGATTGGTTTTAACATGTTCTTAAACTCTAAGGGTAAAGGTTATTTAGGATTTAATGAAACACTTATTGCGAGCTGCTTAGAGCGTCTTTGCTCTAGGGTATCCCATCCTAGGTCTTGAAGAATATCTGCAGATCTTGTATGATAATCACTAAAGGTTATAATTCTCCCAGCCCTATTTTGTATTGAACAAACTTACACGCTTGAAGAGCTTGAAGGTTCGTAACTAAATATAGCTGGTATTTATTTTCTTCGTTAATAATAAAATGTCTCTTATTTTCCTGGTTTTTACTCTGACTTTCTCGTTACAATAGGATAACTGACTTACACATGGTGCCGTGGAAAATTTAAAGATATGTTTCAGTTTTACATTTGTTGCTGAAGCCACTATTTTCCCGCCTATGTTGAGAAAATTATTTCCGCCGGATCACTTAATTATTTTGACGAGGAAGTTAAATTGTTAAATATATGAAAGTAGTTATAACTTCAATTTCCACCAAAAAAATCACCTACCTTTCGGAAAATAAGGATTTTGAGTCTTTTCACGTTGAAGAAGTTATCAACGCACTAACTATAGCAAAAATAAACGACCACGGCGGCAACTAGGAGAGAAAAGAAGCCTAAGTAAAGTTTCCGTCTCTAAACCGTTGTTCAATAACATCCCCCGTACCAACGTTGCGTTGTTTCAATCACATCTTAGACTTACGGGAGTTTCAAAGACGGTAAAATATAGGACGAATTTCTTCTCAGATTGGGGAGCGCCAATGTCGCGATGCGAGCAGCAAATTAAGACACCAGAAGCGTGCTTCTGCTGACATTCAACCGTGAAATGATTCGGTAGGTTGCTAAGCCGGTCAGTATAAAACATGGACTGCGGACTGCGGACCACGGACTGCGGACTGGGTATAAAACACGGACTAGGTATAAAATGTGGACTCCGGAGTATGTATATGAAAACAGCTTTATAAAGGTAAAACTAAGAGAAACGAAAAGCGGACTAGCATAAAACAGTAGTTCCAGCTCTTTGCCTCACTCACAAACATTCCTTTAGCTGGGCGCGCAGTCACGTCAGCGTCATGTGGAGAAGGAAAGCATACTGCACGGAGAAGGAAGGTTATGCCGCTACTCAAAGCAACTGAAATTAAATTCTGAATTTTATAAAAAGAAAGCCTTGAAAGAGCATCCAATTTATAGTTTTAAACCAATAAGAAGCACCGGAAAAAAAAAACGTATTGGTTTTAGTTAGATCAGTAAAATTCTTATCGGATGCCACAATTCCGTTTCAAATTAAGCCTTGGGAATATGAGGAAATGAAGAACTCAGACGGGAAGGTCAATATAGAGGCATTCCGCGATGTAATTAAGCAGTATTTAGGTGGGAACAAGAGAGGGATTACTCACCTATACGTGAATAATAACCGAAATGAATCATCCAACATGATTTACACCCTGCTCCTGACCCTTGGAGGGGAGGGGGGGGGGGTACTGCTGGGAATTCTTGGTGGGGGTGTGCTGCCCGGTTCTCCAAATCCTGACGCTATTTCAGACCAAAAAATGTCATTTTCCACACCCTTTTGCAGACCAGATCTCTAAAATCCATATCCACTTTCGGCCGGCTGGCCTTATTTAGTATAGTGGGGGAGACTCCCCAGTTTCCTCCCGTTTTATTTTCGTGTTCGCGCTTTCTTAATTAGGTGGACCCAACCATCTCGCAGCCTGGAACATGAACAGGCTAGGCCTGAACAGGCAGAAATTATATCATCATTACCAGATTAGAGCGCAAACAAAATGCATTTCAAATATTTCATATTTCTATTTCGTTCTTATTCATTTGGAATTGAAACGATAAATACGTTCATACTGATGTACGCTCCCGTAGTTTCCTCGAAACCCATACCCGATTCCAGTGTTTTCAGACCAAAAAAACCAAAAACCGTACACCTCGGGGCGACACATACCTATATGGCTTATATAAGGGAGTACCCCCCTTAGACCGAGACCAGGTCTAAAAATGGGTGTAGAAAATGGCGATTTTGACGTCAGGCTCATGATTCAGAGAACCGGATAGCATAAATCCAACAAGAATTTCTAGGAGTATTTATAACTTAAACCCACGTGTCTTGTTATTTAGCGATCTTCTGGCCGTATTTTTCTTTACCTAGAACAATTAGCACCGTTTTCACCAACGTAGTTCGTAGTCCGTATTTTATACCCAGTCCGCAGTCCGCAGTCCGCAGTCCACGTTTTATACCTGGTGAATGTATATAGCCAGTCCATATTTTCCTGTCCGCGTTTTATACCTCAGGTCCGTATTTTATACCCAGTCCACTGTTCGTGGTCCGCAGTCCGTGTTTTATACTGACCGGCTGCTAAGCTCACGATTTAGAATCGTCGCGGGGTTGTATGGAACTTTTATCTATCGCTATCTAGTATTAAAAAAATAATAATAACAATCCACAATTTCGTAATAGAGCGATTGAAGCAAGATTTAGTTATGCATTATAAGCCCAGTTTCTGGATATTAAAAGTACATAGCTTTACGAATCCGACGTTGCACAGCCCTTATCGCCCAAATAATTACATCCATACAGAGTTACGAAAGTCTGATGTGGTCAAGTAATTTCATCTTATCTTAGTTTCGCAACCCTTATTCCCTTGCAATTTGATGACGCTATGTCCTGGCGATGCCGTTTATAAAAAGAACCCGCTCATTTGACAATCTTAACACTAATCGTACAGGCAGTTTAGCCGGAATAATAAAGTGTTCACTATTCTATCTTTCCTCGATCTTAATGTTTCCTTATTATTCATTCAAAATATTTCCCCAATTCTGATTGGCTAAAAGCACACGCATAATTCACCATAACCAGTTACTGATGACCAAATTTGGGAGAATTTTGTGTTTAACGAGGAAGTGATGTCAATAATGCAGCCCGCTACAGGTTAAGGCACCGTTACCGAGAAGACCTGGGGACGAGGTTGAGTTGTTTTGGTTGTGAAAACAAAAATGGCAGACACTCCACTGGTTTCAAGAGTAAGAACTACAGCTTGACCTAGGCGAAATAATAGCTAAAAACATAGCAAGAACAGCAAGAAGACAACTCGGAGGGCGACATCTGTTATATGGAGAATATTTGCGGAACTCGACAAACCTAAACGTACACTATCAAAGATGAACTTAACATCGATGCAGGTAAGCATGTTTTAGCTCTGTTTTTAAATTAGGAAACACTTTGAATCAATAATAAAGCAACTAATGAATGAGGCTGAGTAGGATAAGAATTAAGCAGATCGAGGAGGGTGTTATCAACCTCGGCCGAATTGTCTTATTCCGTTATTTCTCCTTAAAAGTAGCCTTATTTGCCATTCGCATATCACCCATACTCCTTGCACCCAGTATGGTAGAATTTCCCAAGTCAATAATTTTCGTTATTCCATTACCATGTGGCACGAAATTTTTGCGGGAGTTTAATTTTTGCTGATTGGCGATTTTTTTGTGTTTTGCGGGAAGTAATTTTTGTGATTAGGACAGTTTGGTTTTTCTTGCTGGGAATTATTTTTTTGCAATATTCACAAAGTACCCAGTACCTAGCATTGATAATATTTTCGTTTTTACCGAGCACGTTCAATAGAAATACATATTTTCAAACAATAAACCAGTATTTCATTGTTTACCCTTTCGCTTCTGAGTGTAAGAGACAAGTTGTGATTGAACAGACACGATTTCTTAGTGCAGGCAAAACTATGCGAAGATTGCAATAAAAAAAGCCAAGCTAGTGAAGGCAAATACTGTTTATTATTATTCCACTATTGTCATTTTACCTTATAGGATCAAGAGAACGCAGAAAATATGAGACCGTAATACACTGTAGTGTCCTGGTTTAATCGGTTTACAACAGGGTGAATACAGGCGGACGCAAAAGGAGCAACTATGGCTGACAGAATCAGGATGTTTTGGATACTTTTACTAGAAAATGGAAGCTAAAAAAACATTTTTCTTTTGCAGTAAAATAATTAACCTCTCATTCAATGGTTTCGCAAATAGTACGCGCAAGCATTATGCTCATTGTTAACATCACTCTCACAGACGGAATCAGGATGTTTCTGAATACTCTTACCAAAAAAAAATAGAAGCCATTTGCAAAATGACATTTTTTTTGTAGTGGAATAATAAACCTCTTATTGATGGTTTAGCATATAATACGAGTGGACATTTTGCCCATTGCTCGTATTTTTCCTCGCCCCCCTACGCAACTCGCAAAATATCCGCACGTATCATATACTAAACCATCAAATAAGGTGTATATAATACTCGGTTCACTTATTGCGTGTCATCAACTTGTTCCCAGGGTCCTCTCCTACTCGTCCCCAGGATGACGCGATGACCCTGAGAATGAGGATGTTTCTGTACCATTTTACACAGTCTTTTTAGGATAAAACCATTATTTTTTTGACGGGGGGGTTGGGGGGTTGGGAAACTTTCCCATGCCAACATTTTTTTTGTAAATGTGTCTCGGTCTTTCTGCAAACTTTATTTTTTACTTAATTGGCTCCTGCTTGCGTACAATTTATTTCAGTGTTTCTCTGCAAACAATTTATTTCAATTAACGTTAAATGCTTGGAGATAGTACTAAAACGACAAAAAATGATTTATTAAATCACATAAGCAATTTTTAAAAACCGAAAACTCGGCAAAGATGCACTCTACCTGCATACTTTAATTTTCAATTATAACTATAACAAAATTCTCAAATATGATTAGCTATCACCTATAATGGGACAATGTAAAAGGACAGTACGTGTCATGCCTGAGCAGACCATCTTATGTTTTCATTTCAAAAAGGCTTGAAATATCACAAATTTTGTTATAGTTATTATTCCTTGGTAACAGAATTTCGTGTCGTCCAGTTCGGTCTGTATAGGAATTGCACTCGTTATTACAGAAATCGTTCTTACGCGTTTGTCTGATTACACTATCACGATTAAAGACCGAATTGGACTCTACTAAGCCTTATTTAATACCATTCTAAATTTTTAAGCTACCAATAGGATAATAAGCTATAGCCTTATCCCAAATGCTAGGTTATGCAATGTAAAAAATCCACCATACAACCAATTGACTCTTACATACGTGAAGTGATAAGCGATAAGTCAGCCCTACGTTTCATGTTAAAGTAAACGTTACAAAACACGTTCCAGCTACTTAAAGCAACTTAAAATAATTAGAGGGATATTTTCGAGACAGTTTCTCGTTGTCAAAGATTTTTTTGTTCTCTACTTACCAGTTTCCTGATCTCTTTAATCTACCTTTGACCGACTTATCCGAAAAACCTTGCAAGGGAAATCCTCCGGAAAAATTAGAAATGATTGCCGAAAATTCCAGTTGCTCTAAGCCACCAGGTATGTTCTAATACGATATTTCTTAAACAATAGCTTTATCATATGTTATGCTACTTTCAAATGCTTAAGATACGTCTAAGTTTAAGATATCTAAGTAAATCCGGAGTTAGAAAGAAAATTTCGAGTTCTGGCAGTACTCATACATTTTCATTTTTATCAGACATATACTGTATAACTTATAATAATGAGGAAAGGATTTTTTAACCGTACACAACGTACTTATACGTGCATGTTAGGAAACGTACCGAATAGCGGAAATTTTGTTTCTGTTCCTGCAGCTGGTTACAAATTTTAAAGTAAAAGAGTGACATCAAATACTATAGTTTACATAAATGTAAAATCATGTTTCCTTTTAGTTTTCGTGGCCAGAAAAAATAGTTTAGTACACTGAGAAGAAAACAATCTTAGGACAAAGGATAAACAAAGCTATCGTTCAAGCTACGATAAAAAAAATTTCAATGTTTCAAACAAATTGTTTTAATTATATTTGCAAAATCGTGGGTAAATTGCATGGGTTCTTTTATGTTGTAACTTGACATTTTAATGGATGTCCTATTATTGTTATGGACTCAGCAATTGTAGGAGGGGAGGTGTGAGAGGCAATTGAACTTCACTTAGGATGTGTATTGGTGGAATTTTTTCGCGTTAGTGCGCATGACATCAGTAAAAAAGGATTGATTTATATTTTTTCTCTAAATAATTGTGCAGTTCTACATGAGTAGCATAAAGCTATTAAATATCGATAAAATATTAGAACGCATATCATTATTTTATTATCCTAAGAATTTACCTGTTCGAGCCACTGTACGACAACAATTTCCTGTAAAACCAGTCTGCTGAAGACCAATTGTCTAGTCAAAGATGTCGTAAGTGGACACCCACAAGACTCTTACTAGTGTCCGTTTAATAGAGAGGTGTCCGCTCATACAGGTTCGTTTAACTGCAAGTATGAAACGAGAAATTTGGCAGTCACCGACAACTGGGCTTCGTCACAAGTTGTTCGGCAACATTTCCGTAATTTTTTGTCTTTGCAGCAACTCTCCAGATCATCATTTCAGCCAGAGTATTCTGTATTAATAGCAGCTGTTCTTTCACGTTACAGACTGTTCATGTTTGGCATACAAATTACAGATCGAATTACCGTTTGTGGGTGGTTTTCAATGCAAGCAATGCAAATTTTAGCTTTGGTTTAGCTGACTCTTACCCAGTTTGATTTGTGCATGCTTAAAATTCACCCGTTGATATAATAAAATATAAAAACCATTTTGACTATCAAGTCACCATCTCGAAGGTTTCATGCTAAGGAGTGTGATTTAACCAAACAGATCAGACTTACGACAGCATTAGTTTGCACTAGGCAGCTGGTTTTCAGGCTGATATAAAAGTGGATGTAACACTGACTTAGAGAGAATTGTAAAGTAGGAGTTCAACTTCGTACCAGTTGTCTAGTAAAGAATAAAGAAGAGCCAGTTGAACACAAGAATCATCTGTTTGTTGTGAGAACCCAGCTAGTTCTCCCCAAAAGGTTCTTCAACACTTACTTTCTCAACAATACGAACAAATTTTGAGGCAAAAAATCAAACCAATATTCGGTACCTTACGGCGCTCCTTGAAGCAACTTTTCAGCTGATTTGCATTGATTTGGCTTTCTCTACTAAATGATGCTGGACTGTTCACTTAGGTTTTGCTGTGTCAATATATCATGTGGTTCTTAAATAGGAAATCAAATCTATTTTTTTGAGAAGCAAAAAAAAAAAAACGAAACCTACCAATACACTAGCTGTTTATAATTTATTCCTTTTCTATGAATTAAAATAAGCTTAGGAAAGTATAAAAAATTAAGCTAAATTCGTTTCACCGAGGTACTATAAAAACGAGGCTCGTCAATTCTACGACAGATTCTTGATGAATTAATATCGATCGATAAAATAATAATCTACGATAAAAAATATGTCATTAGAAATTTAACCCTTTTACCATTGCGGGTGACCAGAGGACCCAGCAATCCTGATCTCTAGGTTGCTATAATTGAACAGCACGTATTTAGCCAGCATTCGTTAGGAATTACACTAAACTGAGCAAAAGGCAGAAAAGGCAATCTGATCACGCCCGAGAAACGTACGCAAAGCACCACAGTTATCCTTTGAATTTAAAAATTTAGCCTAGACAGGGCTCGACCAACTGTAGGAATATAGCCGCCAGATGCAAATTTTTAGTCGCCAGTTTGTACAATGTAAATGACACAGCTCATAGTATCAGGGCTTCTTATATTTTAAAATCGATCGATTTCTAGCAAAATTTTCCCAGAAAATTCCCACCAAATCGGCCGTTTTTTAACGATTGTTTGCGGCTAAGTTAGCCCCCAAAATACCCCCGAATATGTCTCTGAAATCCCGCGAAATTTGCCTTTTTTTCGCGACCTATCAGATTAACCAGAAGCCCTGTAGTATGGCACGACCCATCAGATTTGATTGTTTGAAAATACCGCTGACAGAGGTCGGTATAAATTTGGAGGTAAACTGGCTTTGTTTGTGTGATTTGAAACATTTTTTATGACGAAAGCAAAGCCAGATAGGCTCAGATGTTTGGTTTAAGTTTACTCTTTTAATGTAAATCTAAATCATAGAGAAACCTAGTCGCCAAATTGGCGACGAAACCAGAATTTTTAGTCGCTAAGGAGAAATGTTAGTCGCATTGGCGACCGTATAAGTCGCAATTTCGAGCCCTGTTAAGAATTGCAAAAAAACTAACCCTAAATATGTCTCACTGGGGGACTTTAAGGTGACGAGACAAGCCAGCATCATTGCAAATTCATGATATATTAATATTATGAAAATAAAAGTGCTGCTAGCAATAAAAATATCAATACAATAAAGTAAAACAAAAATGTCAGTAAAGTTCAAAACTTGGTCGTATGTTTCGTTGTCCTGTGAATCTGAACTTTAGGCTAGAATTTAAAACAATGTAAATCTGTCTCACTGAGAGGCTAAATATTTGTCTATTTAAAAGCTATAATTCTAATGAAACAATAATTGCGCCCTGTTACGTTCATTTCGATATCATATGAATTAAATTTTTGTTGAGAATAGGATATGAGTCAAAGCAAATTTCTAAAACATCTGTTTACCTGAAGGCTATATTTACAATAAATTAAAAACATTCTATCACGCATTTTGTGGTGTAATTAAGTAAAATTAAGCCTAAGAATAAATATTAAAAAATTAAAAACAAATTCGTCTCAATGACAGAGGTTAAGAAGGGAGACTCCTCAACACTGAAACAAATTATTTTGTCTATCAAAACCTCTAATATCAATAAAGCATTTAGTGCCCATTACGGGATTGGAGAAAATGGAAATTGAAATGAAATTTATCTTACTTAGCCATCAATAATAATAATAATAATAATAATAATATTAATTATAAATTTATTACTTATATTGCGCAAATTACACATGATCAGATGCGCATGACATATAAAAGCATATTAACCAAGAAAAACTACAAGATCAAAATTTACAAAATATCTATTGCACTTGATAAAAAGGTAGTTTAAAACATGTGTCTTAAGCAATATTTTAAAAGAATTAAAAATTTCCTAAAAAATTACATGGTAAAAAAATTACAAAATAAAAAGCTAGCTTAAAACAGGTGTTTTAAGCAATATTTTAAAAGTATTGAAATTTTCCTAAAAAACAACAAAAAATTACATGATAAAAAATTTGCAAAATATCTATTGGACCCAATAAAAAATGAGTCTTAAGCAATATTTTGAAAGTTCTAAAATTTTCCTCATAACAAAGAAAAAAAGAGAGACTCCCCAGTAGTTTCACAAATTGAAATATATGTCTATCAAAAATGCCTAATATTACCTAAATTTAAGCACTTTTGTTGCGTATTTTTCATCCTAAGAATTGTTTTTCAACCAAAAGATATATAGGAATAAAAATTAAAGCAATTAGGTTCCCACAATGAGCTAGAGAGAAAAGGCGTCTCGCCAGCTAAGCTACTTCGAATTCGTGAAAAATTTGTCTGACAAAGTTAGTATTATTAACTCTATTTTTGTCTGTCTGTTTTTTTAACTACTGTAGTAATTAAATTCAGCCTTATACGTAGAAAATAAACTAAACTAACAGTTGGCCATTTAGAAATCACCTTCCACTACTGCTATATTATTGACTTGTTTGTTCATAAAAAACTGTAATACCAAGAAACCAAAGTACCTTGATTTCGATTAATTTAAGGTATTTTAAAACCTTTAGTTATGAATTTAAAATTTAAAAGCAAATTTTACAGTTTAATAATATAACAGTATTTAAAAAGTACACTTTAGCATGTGGATATGACTAAATGCGCTCCTAACTAATACTTGAATAACAGAGATTTCAAATAAACAAAAGTTGATAATACTAAAAATTTAAGATCAAATTAGACTTAAAATAAAATAACGATGTTAACATGTTTAAGGCTGCTTTTTAAAAAATACGTTTTCAATAAAGATTCGGTTACCCTTACAGCATTAGGTAATCTGCACTAATGCTATATCACCTAAGGTTTTCTCAGGTGTGTTGGCGATCAGAAAAAGAACATCAGTTGTGAACTTATGAGCCATACGAGCCATTTATAACATGAAAGACATGCAAAAAACTACTAGAAATTTTTGAACATATCTTTGCCCCACGTGAGTTGTAACAGTAAACTGAGTGATCTTGTATCAGGAACACTTACTCCCTTGGCTGACTGTATAGAGGATGACGACATATCGGGCAGGTACGACTAGAAAAAAAAACAGAGAGGAAAAGGCATTCTGGTGTAATTTTTCCGTAATACATATTACCAGAATGGTACAAGAAGAGTGTACAGGGTTCGTAAACAGATTTTTGGATCCAAAATTCAAGACTTTTTCCAAACTTTTTCCAGACTTTTTCCAAAACAATACTTTATTTTTCCAGACTCAAGGTTAACAAACAGGTGGTCTATAGAGACCTTGAAAACACAGGGAACCAAACTTTTTTCATGATGCACTGCAAATTTACGTTAACCACGATGCAATGCGGACATAAGAGAATTATGAAACTTCTCATTCTGTGATTAAATGTCTTGGCTATGGGCGAGATTGAATGGAATTTGACCACGGGGAAAAAATTGAGACTTCTTACTATTTTTCCAGACTTTATCTCTATTTTCCAGACTTTTTCCACGTCTGAAAAATTGCTAGGCAAATTTCAAGACTTTTTCAAGAATTCAAGACTCTGTACGAGACCTGGTGTACTTTCAAATCACTCCCCCTCCTCCTTAGCAGAAAGAAATATGACGTCTCTGGGAACCTGTCAATAACATGGCGGCAACGGCCATCACCCACTTCATCTTTTTTCGAACTAGGAGCGGCTGGGGACATTTGACTAAACCCTAAAAGGATAGTAGCTTAAACGCTTCAAGATACATTTAGGATTATCTGCTACTTAATTATCTGTAACAAAAAGTGAGTAAGTGAGTAAAAGTGATGACTTACATGCCGTTTTGTATCATAGCAATGGCACATTCTCTGTGGACTTTGTGTGAACATGGCAATATCTGACAACCACTGAATGCATCCTTTCAGTAAAAAAAATGTTTAATGTACGTTATTGTAACAAAGTCAAACAAGCATTCAAATAACTGTTTTCGCACAATTAGCCCGAGAAAACAGCCAACATTTTGCGACGCCTAAGAAATTACATACTGATGAAGTAACACTATATAGATCTGGGTAGTACTTCTGATTGGTTAAAGTAAAATTCCAACGCGGCAGGACCAATCAGGTGCGACATCAGTATGGAATTTCCGCACTTGTTCCCGACACGTCATTTGGCGGAGAACCAAGTGGTAGCGTCGCAAAATGTCGGCTGTTTTCTTAGGCTATCTGATAATTAATGAGGGAAACCTTACGTTCTCGTTAGAAAGGGGTTGCAATGAACCCTTACCCCTCTAAAAACAAAAACACACAAAAAAAGAAACCAGAAAGGTAGGAATGAATTTTTAACTTACCTCCAAGCAAATACAGCATTCATCATGACCTGAATCAGGTCGACATTTGTGATTTCCCTCGAGTCGTTTGTCTAAACATACATTACATATTTCACAATGGAATGATTTGTCCTGATGAATCCTTGATCGAAACAAAATGAGAAAAATTGATTAAGTCGTGCGGTTCTGTAATTTCTTATTTCATTTATGCCTTAGAAAAATATGCTCTCTCCAAGAAAAGAAAACCTGAAAAAACTGCTGCCGGAAATTAACATTCTATTGTTATCGGCAACATTTGCTTGATTTCTTATCTTTTTTTCATTCAGGAAGATCATAACATATATTTTTCAAATTTGTTTGTGAAAAATGCTGGTTATAGTAAAAAACTGAAAGGACCCAAAACATCGTAATTTCTATTATATAGTGAGGCGTGGGAAAATTGTCGTGTCCTGGAAAAGCAAGAGTTGGATTCTTTGTTATTCTACCCCTTTGACGTGGCTGTGTTCTCTGCGTACTTGCTGCATTTCTAATAACAGCTTCCGTTTTGGAGGAATGACCCGTCTGACTGTATACGTCCGCCCATTTTGACGGACTTTGAAGTATCTACTGTAAACATGGCCAAATCTGGTAAATGTAGGTAAAGGATTTCAGGTACTCAATCAATTCAATAAATCGTCTCGCAGTGATACTGATGTTGGTTAGAAAACCATAGATGAATTCGAACTCAATTGATACACTCAATTTGTCCTAATGGAGGTAGAATCTCAAATTTCGGTGTCTCCTTAGGGTATATAACTGCCTTTGTCACCCCCTGAAAGATTTCAATATTTTGAAGGTGTGAAAATTCTTTCTCAATTACTAATTATCATAATTTTGGAAGGAAAAAGTAATGTTTAACCTACCGGCAAATTCCACATTTATCGCAGTGGTACGGATTCTTGTCAATACTAGTAAAGTGCTTGCAGATGGCACAGAAATAAGCAGACATTTTCCCTCCACATTTACGACAATGAGCACTGTCTTCGCCAATCTGTGAAAATAGAATTGCAGAACGTTTCACTTAAACTAGATTCATTCTTTGGATTACTTAGGGCCAAGAAATAAGACTAAACAAACGCAAATGAGACTCGGGAAATGTAACTCGCAAGTATTGTTTTTAGTTTTGCATATATACAGTCAAACCACGCTTTATGGACACCTGGTTAATACGGACAGGGGAAAGAAAACCCTTTTCAGTCTCCAACCAGCTGGACACGGATACCCCGTTAATACGGACACTTTCTATGGCTCCCTCTGTGTGCGTTTTAACGGGTTTTGACTGTACTTAAGTGGTGCTGAACTCCTTAATTCGAGTACCTTCGTCGAAACAAGCTTAAGGTCGCCAAATCAATGAGGTCCTCGCCGTAAGGAATTTTCTCTCTGGGAAGTAAGTGAGTGTTTTTAAAAGCATCATGGGATCTTTAATGAAAAAGAAATAAGCTATTGACAACACACAGCACAAATCACAAAAAAGTTAAGAACGGAGTAAGTAACATTGAAAATTTACTTCTTCGGTTTTCTGTGTATGCATTGTTAACTTGGCTGTTCTGTAGAAAGTGTTGACACTGTTGTTCGGGCAACTTACATTCGTATTTTCTCCAATCAACCGGAGTAACAATATAATGAGAATTTGGAAAATTAAGAATGAGTCTTTGCGAAATAAGGTACTGCCTCATGACTTCTGATTGACAAACAGGCCCTGGACTTTTCCAGATAACTTTTAATTTTACAGTTAGTCTTGAATTGCTATGTCCAAAAAAACATTACCTCCTGTTCTTCCTGACAGTGAGAGCATTTCAGATGAGTGGCATGACAAGCCTTAGCCTCTTCATTCTCACAAGCTTTCGAGATGTTGTGACAGCGATGGCATGGATAGAATTGAGTGCAACAAGGGAAGCGTACTTTGCAATGCCGCTGATAATGTTCACATAACCACTGTGATCGAGCAGTGATGGCTTCTTGTTGTTGTGGCCAGTTTTCAGCTTCTCGCAGCTCTCTTTCTTCCCTCTCTCTCTTTTCTTTGGCTCTCTGTTCTCTGATCAACTGTTCTTTTCTTTCTATCTCCCTTCCAAACTGTTCACGTTCCTCCCTCTCTCGCAGGACTCTTTCAACAAGAGCGGAAGCTTCTGCAACACGCCGTTCCAGAGCAAGCAATGAGTTGTCTGAGGACTCGACTGAATCTGTACCAAAGTCTCTGTTGTTCAACATAGAACTTCTGTAGCTGTCTGCATCACCATAACTGGGTTCAAGAATAGACGTATCGTGAGTAGATCCCTGAGCCAAACAAGCATCTTCAAACGTTGTCATGCATCCACTGGGACGGACCATTGACACCCTACCAGGTATTGACCAGTGCTGCTGTGTTGTGTTCGTGGGTTCCGAATTAAAAGCTGAACACGAATCTGGTAAAACAGACGGATCCTGCACTTCTTCATGGTGATTGTTTCTTGCGAGCACATGGCTATTTTCGACAAAACCACTTTGAAAAGTATGGCTGTTTACTGCACTAGTAGTACTTCTGGATGAGTAGTTCCTGAATCTTGAAAGGCTACCCTCTCCCAAGGGGCTGTAGAAAGGTCCATCTGGTGCATCTGATGTGTTATTGTAAAGGTGTTCATGGGAATAATCACCCTCTATGCAGTTTCTGTCGAACTCCTCTCTGAATACAGACGAGAATGGGTTCTCTTTTCTTCTGTGTGGATCAGTCTCAGCTGGAAATGACAAACCTCCAAAGTATGCGGTAGCTCGGTTTGGTTCAGGTGCATAACCATCAACATAGGAAGTGCCCTGCGAATTCTCGCTGAAAACGGGACTTGGTGTACCAGTACTTTGACAAAAACTGTCTTGGAGGGCCTTGTCTCGAGTGTGTCTTGCCAGGAAATCAGCAGCCAAGCCATCTGTTGCAGAGACGAGAGGCTCCCTTAGTTTTTCTGCCGCCAACGACTGCTGAGGTTGTTTAGGTCTAGCGCCAAGACGCTCCCAGTTTGTTTCACAGGACGATGGTCTATTAGCTGCGCTTACAGCACGTGTATTTGTCCCAGGCGGCAATGCTGTTAGTGATGCATCACCAACTGAATCAACAGCTCTTTCGACCCTTTCTTCTCCATTGGCAGCACGTGGTCCTGGCACTTCAACATTTTCGTCTTTCCAATCCACGCCCGTACCCACTGAAAGCCTAGGATTTTCCTTAACGCAAGTTAGGTTGTGGCTATTGCCACTTGAGATCTTGCTGTTCTGGAAAACGGAATCAAAAGAGAGTGACATCAACATTGTAAGCTATTTTACTGATCGCCTTAGGTTTGTAAAAGGTGCTGATAATAGCTAACTGACTGTTTGAACTTACAGTTGCGCTTTGACTGGAATTTGATGAGACGCTAGCATCAAAAGACTTGAATGTCCAAGGGTAATCGTTGGCAGTAACAGCGCTTTGAGACGAGGAGAGATGACACTCCGCATTCATACCAGACTCAGGGGCGACATCGGCCGTTTTTTCTGACCTTTGGCTGCAAGGGAGTAATGAACACTGTTGGTGTTCGAGATCTGCTTTCTCTTCACTTAATGTTGTATCGTTTACTTGAAAGAGTTCAGCATTGCTTGAGGAGGGAAGTGAAGTCCCATAAAAGAAAAGCCCATTCCGGTCTTGTCTGTTTAGCTGATCGTCTAGATGTTTATCTTGTAAACCAACAGAATTATCGGGAGCTGAACATGCAGCATGCTCCTGTAGATCACTAGTTTTTTTCCCTGACAAACTGTTTCCTTTGGAATGCTTCGATGCTTCGAGAGAAATAGACACATCAGCTTATGTTACTACCTCTGGAAATGGAGGCATTTCCGACACATCGAAACTTACTAACAAAATCAGTCTAGCCTTAAGTCAACTCTAGCATAGTGAGCACTTTCGTTACGTGTACTTGCTTGTAACCTTTAGCATGTAAAACACCGAACCGGAAGTTAAGTCACAAATAACAATGATAGCACGATGAATAATATAACATAATAGAGGAAGGGTATAAAAGAACAATATCCTAAATCCTTATTTCGTGTCTCTTTTTAGATCAAGCAGTAGACATTGTTCTGTACCCTGTAACGTAACGCTGCGTCAGCTACCAAACATATTATACTGAAATTTTTACTGTACTTTAAAAGTTCATCTTGTCAAGAATAGGTGCCTATTTTTGAAACAAAAACTAATAGAGAAGACTAAAACAGTACCCCGGAACCTCAACATCGACTCCAATTTGTTATACAAAATCAAAACGGTTCATTTCTGCAAGCAGCTACCCAGAGTTAAGTAAAGTTAAATGAAATTTAACGCAAGGTAACAACAAGGAGCGCCGTCACACGCTGTCGTTGAGCGGTCAGTACGGTGGCTCAAGCGCGATCAGCCTTTCTCACATCAGCTTCTCGGATTTACTTAGAAAGGATGATTAGCTGCTTACCTTCGTTCATAACAGACACAGTAGAGTCTGGTAAATTATTGAATGAACATGATCCATCATAATCTGTTGTGACTCCTCCTGAAACGATATGGCCTAGTAAGTCATGTCCTCTGACTGACATTGCAGACATACGTTTTTCTTTCTTTTCCAGGAACAGGTATCTTCCCAGATCAGCTTGGAGCTTATGTTTTTCCTCTTCAAAGAGCTCCAGTTGCTTCTCTAGGTACTTTATCTTTTGTTGCAACTCGCTGCACATGTTCTGAGAAGCTGCCAACTCATTTCCCAAGTTTGCTACGACAGGCCCAAAACAATCCTCAGTCTGGGTACCAGCGTGAGTCTTCTTCGAACTTGTCAAACGTGATAGACCTGCAATACTTTGACAACATGCATCTGAACAGTCCTGTACCTGGTTTCGGTGCCCAACCAAATCTTCAAGCCATGCGTTACACTGGGCTTCACAGTCACTCCCACGGCTTGAATCCGAGTCCCTTTCAAAAACATCCTGAGAATCGCAAATGGAATCGACAGCCACATTCAACTTTTCTTTTTCACTCTCTTCAGGGATGGACGAAAAATTCTCTCTTTGGTCATACTTGTTCTCTGTAAAACCATGGCTACATTCGCTTGAAGCTAAACTCTTCTTACGATATAGCAGGTAGCATTCATCAAATGAAAGCCTTTCGGGCTCCTTCGCGGACAGACGAGTGCTTTTACTAGAAAAAGTCGACGGATTTTCTGTGACCTGCTCTTCATCTCTATATAGACAGCTTTCTGATTCATTTTGGTCACGTTGAAGATTTGGATCGTACCGGTCCAGTTCATCTAAAGACATCAAGCTCTCAGCCGATAGCGTCCTCGTTCGAGGCAGGTCACTTCCATGAATTACGTCAGTGTTGTTGTGAGAGGCATTGGCAGGTGGGGTCACTGCATCGCTGTTCAATGTTTCATCTGTTTGCGAAGGGGGTTTGGTTTGAATCCAGGAATACAGCGGAAGACACGAGAAAACATCTCCATCGGCATGAATCCCATCATTGAGATTGCTAACAAGGTGGGTTAGTTCATGTTTGTTACTCTGTGGAGGAAAATATAAAATTCTCCTTGATGAGTTGAATTTTAGTGAGAATGGTACTAACTATATTCCATTAGAATACAGTAGTTTGACGAGCCTATCTACGAAGATCCAAAACTAAATGGGAAAGCCCTAAAACAGCGTAAATATAGGTACGGGGGGCAACTGTTAAAAAAAATGTAAGGAAACGGTTTAAATAAAGACTACTTCGCAGTTCAATATAATTCTTCATTCCACAAACTTAAGTCAGTTTTAATTTGGCATGAAGTAGCGAAGTCCCAAATGAGCAGTATATCACACACCAAAATATCCATTGTTTGGACGGGAATCTCATTAAAGACGAGAACAAGACGAACAGTCATGATACCTTGTCAATTTACAGAAGAATATCACCGTCAATGTGCTATAGGGCCAATGAATACAACGCGCGGCAGGCACATAACTATGAATGTTATTGCCAGGATGCTGTCATGATCTACTTTAGGATGCTATGAGGATCCATGCTAAAACTTTTAGATTTCGGGGGCTAGGCGAGGGGGTCTGCCATTCCATTTTGTTTTGACCAAGATTGTTAATAGTCGAGACTAAATGCTCAATCAATCGCAAACTCTACAGGAATAGTGCTCCCTAATATCTTAGACCATAAATATCCTAGGAAGACTTAGCTTGGGATTATTGGCCACTTATACCATAATTTTGAAACTTCTCTAGGGGGATACGTGGAGTCTGGGTCGCTGAACCTCCGTATTTCGGTTTGTTAATAAGGAAATGACAAAAATTACCTCTTTGTGCAATTCTTCCACAGCTGGTACTCTCCACAGGTGTGGATTTTGTTTTCTGCAGCTTGCAAAAGGAACTGAATGGGACGTTACCAGTATCCGACCAGAATAAGGCAGGTATGGGTTCACTAGAAAGGCACTTTTTTTGCGTGAACATTCCTCCAAGCCACCAACAGTGATAGCACCGAAGCTAACTCCGACAATATCACACGAAGACTCCATTGCGTTTCTTACTAAAGAATGAGGAACCTTAAAATCCAGCTCCTCTAAGCAATAAAACGTTTTTAAAACGGGCTTATTTTCCACAACTACAAAACCAGAGGTACTGCTATGTTTTTCAAAAAAGAAAGATGATACGTTCGCTACTGGAAAATCATGAAACGAACTTGTACTTTTGGAAAGTTTTAGAGATCTTTCAAAAGAATGCCAAAACATCCAGTTATTAATGTCAAAAATAACGCCTTTCATTTCCTGAAAACTAAAAAAAGTCCTTAAACACAGAACAAAGTGCGACATCTTCGGACAGTCGTAATGTAAACTATCACCTATAGGACGGCTAGACTGCAAAGTTATAGACCTGTCAAATACGAGTCTTCCATGGCTGGTAAAGATATAATGTAAATAACAACCTGATAAACACCATGTTCGATAATCCTCTTTAACTGTGCTAAAGCTGAGCTTTGAGATACCGAGAGAAAACACTGAGACGTCAAAAGCAGACATCTTTAATTCAATGATTTCCATGGCATGTGTGTTGCTTCCTTCTGACATAATGAAGAACAATAATCCAGCCAAAGATTCGCTAGAAAGTTCTTTGCGAGACAGCTGAAAATTCATCGATGCTGTATAAACCAAAAGAAGTACTTCAATGTCAAATTTTGATTTAATGTGTACTTGTTTATCTTACGTTAGATTCATATTGCGACCCAAAACAGTCTGCTAAAACGGAGTTGAAAATGACGAATTGAAAACGACCCAGTTAACCAGGATAAATTTGTTTGAAGTACAGGCTACCAGTAAGCTCGAGTCCGTAGCTGTCCGTAACTTAAGTCCACATTTAAATAATTCCGTATTCACTTATTTATATTCTATATCTTATCAACATAAATATCTGCAGATGGTGCGCACTCACTAGCGAAGGCTTTTCATTGCACTCGGTACAATCTGAACAGTGGCGGATCCAGGGGAGGCCTCCCCCCTATTTTCAGATCAAACTGGGGCCCGAAGGGCCGAAAAAATGTTTTTTGAGACAGCCTTTCCCTTATCTCAGGGTCTGAATGACTGCCCCCCCCACCTCCCCCCTTATCTGAAGGTCTGGTTCCGCTACTGCTGAATAATCAGCTATCTCCTCTATAATATGTCGATCGAGCGGATTTTCAAATTTAGCAGTAAATGCTCCTTTTATTTAAAAATATGAAACAGGTTGAGAATTAAATCGTTAGATATTGACAACGTTGTTGCAGCATTTTGGTTTCAAAATTCAGTTCACGTGGCTAAACTGAACCAGTCTATTTCTTCTATGTATGTATTCTGTTCACTACTGGCTGCGTAATAATGTAGTAATAAAAATTAAGTATTTCCCTCTGATTTAGTGTAAGGCTTATATAACAGACCACTTGTTTTTTATAGTTACAACTCCGAGGTTCGTTTCTACTAGTGCACATGTTTAATATCGTAATTAAGTAAACGTTAAAGGGTTGTTATGGGAGTCTTTTCTATGAATAAATTAATCGAAAAGCATTCCACATTCTATGCTTACTTTTCTCATTAAATATTTCCTTCACTCACCTTCCTCCTTTGTCTTAGTCTTAGCCGCGAGAGTATAGGAGTTGACAATTTCTCTGGCATCAATCAGTCCGGTCCCACTTAAGACCTCCATATTGTAGGGAACGCTGTTGTGGTTATCTTCCAGGTTCTTTAACGGTGCTTACCTTCCATCGTCGCAATACCTAATAATGTTTACCAGTGCTCGAAATTAAAAGAAATCCCCAGGTCGCCTTTTGGAGACCATCCGTTTGTATAATGTAAATGACACAGCTAATAGTATCAGGGCTTCTGATATTTAGCACGGTCGCGGAGCCGAGAAATTCTGGTAAATCCGCGAAATCCCACGAAATTCACAAAAACATGCAAAATGCCGCGAAATTCGCTAGAAATTTTATCAAATACATGCCAATACAACATATCTTATCTCGGCTATTGGGGGTGTTTAATAGCCGTAAACTTGCAAATTTATCTTGCAACTTCATCACCACAACGAGCAAACAACGTCCCAAAACTACAAGGCGTAAATTATGTTGCGAAAAACTGGGCACTAGTCATGATGTTAAAAGCTTTGCCATTGGCTCATTTCTCGAGTGCTTTGTTGTTAAAATAGCAAATGATTATCTCTGTTAAAAAAACATTAAACACGCTCGTCAATTCAGTGTAAAATCTCTCGATTTCTAGCCAAATTTGCCCAAAAAATTCCCACGAAATCGGCCGCTTTTTACCGAAAATTTCCGCGAATCTGTCCCTGAAAATCCCGCGAAATTTACATGTTCTTTTTCGCAACCTACCAGAAGCCCTGTAGTATAGCGTGATCCATCAGATTTGATTGTTCCAACGGAAATGACTTCCTTATTTTCTAGTATAACCTGTTCATAGACCCTCTATTTTCTCTTCAAATTCGAAAAGAACGAAAACAAAAATAAAACAACGTCTGTGTACAGGCTAGTCCTAGTATCGTAGAGCGACGACGGTCTTTGCATCGATAAAAGAGCTACTACGACCTTTGAAACTTTTTGGCTATCTCTTGCAGTGCTGAACAGTTTTGGATAACGTCCGAAAAGTAAGTGAACTAGCGGAGCATATTAAAGACTCATCTGAAGGGACCTCTGGCTCATCGTGACAGGTTAAGAACTCGTAATTCTCAGTCTTCAAAAAAGGAACATGAACAGGAACGCGGTTTTTTTGTTACTGTGATAAAAAAGGCAAGGCCTTATCAGTCAACCTCACCGCTTGAAGAAGCTTAGCAGTAAGCAGTTGAAACGTGGTGATCTACATCTAAATTGCCTACATCGTGGGTTGACAAAAGATAACTCTATTATTATGGTATCTACTACGATGAATAACCATTAGCTTTTTTCAAGACATTGTTCTGATACTGTTATAACATTTGAAGGGAAGTTAAAAAACACTTACTGATGTTCATCACCAATGACACAAGAAAATACTGCAGTACTTGCTGGCATCTCGTCTACTTAATGTGATATAAATAAAACAGGGGAAAAAGAATAAATTAGTTACTCTATATTTCAGCATTTAAGCTTTTATGTTTTCTAAATTGCAACTGTATAAAGATCGTTAATAACAAATGATCAATATTAACGAAAGGGTTCGAGGGGCACGCACTTTTATTTTAAACAATTTGAGAAACCTAAGAATGTTTTTAATTCTGTATTTGTTTACAGGATTTTAGGTCTGATTTGAGGCAGTAGTTGTTGTCTGCTTCGCTAGAGTCAGAATCACGAATTAAAGTATAATACAGTTATGGTGCATGGATTTTTTATATACAAGATTGCGAAACTTTTGAAACCTCTACCTTCATTGTACACAACAACAGCTTGACGGACTCGTTGATTATCGGGACTTTGGAGAAATGGGCTCCAGAAGAGCAACGTTTTAAGCCAGGAGTTAACTGCGTTTACGGGCCTTGGTTGGCCGCCCCTCCCCCTGAGGACCTTTCTATTTCTAGACTAGGCCTATGATTCCTTGTTTACTTCTACAGAAAAGCCAGTGGTGCTACTTATTACCCAAGATGGAGGATTTAAAACGGGAAATATACTGTCAGATTGTAGGACAAGTGAATTATGTAAAAGTGAATTTAAATGTATAATTTGTAACATATTCTTTCATTTGTTTGGTGAGGTAGTTTGTAGATCGACTGTATCACACACCTTCGAAAGGTGCGTTACGTAAGCGTGACTGCGTATTATAAGGATTGCCGGGAAGTAATAAATCGGACTATGAGGTTTTGAAAATTTTAATTTCACAGTGCGATGTTTGTATTGCGAATAAACGTCATTTACAGGTTCTGAGTATTCTTTCACATCTTTGGAGTCATCTTCTGTCCCATTATAAGTATCATCGTTTCAACTAGCCCAATAAAACCGGATCAATTTATACTACAATTTTCTTCAAATTTGACAATGATGGTATGAAGTTGTCGAAACGCTATAGGACGTTGTTATCGTTGTCATTTTTAATATTAAATTTTTTTGCGAGATATTTTTTCATTGCAACCTAGGGTGCTTTTTTCAGGATCGAAAAACCAAATCCGGATTTCCGAAGAACGGAAAACCGGATTATATTGTACGTTGATGACAGTTGTTGTTGTTACTGTTTTTCTTCTTGGGGTGGGGGCACCAGTACGAATCATAAATCCATAAAATCCGAATTTTTGAGATTTACCATCTATCAGTGAGCGTTTCTTTTTGTTGGAAGAGGATTCGAAAATGTATTTTTGACAAGCGGTATTCCGAACAAACAACGCCACACTATAGATGCCGCAGATCAAGTGTATCACATCCCACCTGGACCTATGTTGGTGGCATCATTTTGCCATTTTTTAAAGAACTTAACATTTGCTTTGTCATTATTCGTAGACTGTTATTAAACCACTGCTTATCACTTTTTTTGTCACTTCTGAAGCGTTTCTTGCCTTTGTGAGGCGACAGCATCATAGTGCCGCGCGAAGTAGTGATGCAGGCAAGAAAACTAATTCTCCATCGAGCTGCAAAAGTGTAATGTAAGGGTGTAGACTTTGGTTTGGGCCAATTACAAGGCCGGAACTATTAGAGCCCATTAAAAAAGGTGCATCGAGATGAATCGGCTTGAACTAACAACAAAGTTTAAAAGTAATGAGATAAGCAATAATTATAAGCCATATGTAAACGGGTGTCCTATTGCCGGTTTTATAATTCCTGGTGCGTTTAAATCAGTCTGTAACCTAGGGACTGTGAAAAGGGCTTCGCTTAGGGTAGAATTTTGGGGAGCGACAACTGCATGATTATCTTTGATTCTCTTCCAAGACAGAAATTTGATGTTAGATTCGTATGGCGTGACTGTTCAGTTAGCCTGTCAGGAGACGACATTTGGCACGAGGTTGGCACACAAATTTCCTGAACATACTTGCGTTAACTTATTTATTTAATGTTAGGGGTCCAAAAGAGGGCGTTTAATCGACGGAAGGCGTTTAAAAGAGTGAGGCGTTTATTCTCATAACTAACAAGAACGCGCTTACAGCGGCATCCAGGTCTCGCCTGCTTGGAGATTCAGTGCCTTACTAATTGGGGAGACTGATTTACTCGCTAAAGGTTTTTTACTTCCTACTTTATCGACGTCGATACTTGTAATTTGTTTCTGAATTGATTTAGTACGCGTGTTAGCGACGACCAAACATACCTCTCCGGTAGCAGGCTATGCGCGTGTATAAATAGTCGAAAATTCAAGGGCCTCGATTCCAGAGAAATTACATCATCACCAGATTTACATGGCACGTCATTTCAATCCTTGCCGAGACTAAATCGCATGCTCATCACAATACTCATTTGCATATAGTGAAAGTTTACAACACCCGATCATCGCAATTTTGCTTATTAAGATTCTTATCTTTTTTCGACCACTCATTAGAGTTCACTTGCTCCAAAGTAATCAACGCTTTCAAGCGATAGAATACGTGGCCCGACACGTTTCGGAAAAGCTCTAAATTTAATCTTTCCTAAGCTTTCTTCGCAAAACTTGCGTTGCTTCAATCACGCAACGATTCTTAGTCCCAGTTTCGACGGTCTCCACAAGGAACGCCTTGCACAATGGCCTGCTTTTTGTGACCCCCAAAACGGACCAAAAATTCCGGGGGGGTACTTCCAGAAAAATTGGGTGGGGTGCAGCACGCTTCCTGAAACCCTTACCCTATTTCAGACCAAAATCTGTCATTTTCGCTGCCCTATTTCAGACCTGATCAAAAATTTGATACCCTATTTCAGACCTGAAGCCCTGGAGCCCGGCGCGTGACCGGAGCGCATGACAAGCTGTTACGGCACGTACACGGTAGTTGGCGTAAACATTAAACAACAACTTTATTTACTTTATCTTCGACATGAAGATTTCAGTACCAAAACAATAACAAATGAAAAAAGTAAAATAAAAGTTAAGTAAGAAAGAAAGGAAAAATTGACTATTATCACAAAAGAAAAAAATGCTTGGCTATGTAAGGCTTCTACGCTACTCGTATGGTAAGAAAGTTTAAAAGGGAAATAGTCTTATCGCCAAAGGATGAAGAAGTAGCTAATTGTTCTAAAAAACATACCCAATTCAAGACTAGAAGGCACAAACCATACCCTGTTTCAGACCAAAATTGTCGAAATTGATACCATATTTCAAACCAAAACGGGTAAAAAAAAAAACCTTTTGGCGCGGCACATACCTATACCGCCGACTAAAAAGCTCAAAAAAACTAATGCTTTCGGCAAAAATATAATGAGAGTTTTAAAATAGCGGAATATCCACTCCAACCATCAATTGATACGTCTAGGTCGTCTAGAGGTCCACATCGCCCTTTCAAATATCCCAAAATCGATGTCAGAATCCTCAGACGCAAACCTGTGATATGGCGTGATCTGGTGGGTGTTGGAGTTCAATAAATGAGCGGGTATTTTCACAGCCGAGCTTCTCTGTTTGTTACGCCGTCCTGACAAGCCACAAAGGCGAAACAGCTGTCGACGGCTACAGCCTCGCTCTGTTTTGGGTTCTTTTCGAGTGGAGAGAAGCGACGATCGCAACTTTCTAATTAGGTATAACGCAGATGTGATTAGTCAGTACAACATATTCAAGACGCTTTTTAGCAATATATCTAAAACACGTGCACGTGAAAATGATTATTCTACAACAGAACATTGTTGTATGTTAAACTTTAAAACCGTTGCAGTGATAAATAATGTTGTACTTTTGAAACATTGGCAAATTAGCAGGCGCAAAATTAGTAATGGAGTCTTACAAGCGAAACGTCTCCGCTGAATTGAAGAAATATTGCAACTCTTAATCAGTAAAACAGGTTTTGTTCCAGACCAATCATCTTATTATCCATTTGGTTTCAAGACCTTTCAATCTTTTCGAAAATACTAACGGTACTAGCGCATGTGGTGAAGATAAACACAGGCGGGTGTTCGCTGACATTTTTCTGCTTTCCGGTTTCCAGTGGTTTCCGGAAAGTAATTACGGTAAAAAACAAGCGCATGTCACAACTTTGAGCCTCGGCGTGTGCACTTCCGGTCGCGTTCACAATGGCATTAATGTCGTCTGTGTTGACTGAAAGAGCTTTAAATGCATCTTTAGCCAGTTTAACGAACCGATCAAAAATTTTCTTATCCATCTCTGCTGTGGTGGAATGAGAACGCCAGTTTCTCAGAAGTCTTAGCTGATCAATAGCGAGAGCATAGGTTTCATCGATGTTACCGTTCGCGCTAATCACAGAGGAGTGAAACTTTCCAGAAGGATTCGGTCCACGGGGCTTAATGTACAACTCATCGAGTGTTTTAAGGCCGCCTTTGCTGTCTCGTGTAGCAAAAGACTTTGTGTAGAGGGTGAATTTACACAGCGCTGTAGTACCCCACTTTTCGTATGACTTGCTCGTGAGAAGTTTGATGCTTTGTCTGCCACCTTCTTTGTTACAAAGTAATTTTCTCACTGCATTAGAGTCGTCCCACTGATGCAATAGCCCAAATTTCTTGTTCCATATTCGTTTGAACGTTTGTCGCGAGGCTTTGGGAATTTTTCACGACCACAATGGTATCAAACTTGCAATAGTTCAACGACTCATCATCAAATAGAACCATGCTTCTTTAATGTCCAGAGATCAAAATGACTTTCCTCGCTGAAACTAGATTCAAAACTCCGAGTTACTAATCAAAGCACGGCTTGTTACTCGGTAACTTTGTTAAACCAATGTACATCTCCAAAAAACTTGCGAAAACCCTTGCGTGCTAAGACCAGCATGATTTACAATGGTAGCGAGGCGCTGCCTGGTTACTTAATAAGCTCTTTATACCTTAGAGATTGTTTAGTTCTTGAATCACGTAACACTGATGTATACATACCTTATTGTCTGAAAGGGACCTATAGTGGACAAATTCAAGTTCGATTCCCTTTAAAACTGATCACGCTGAGCTAAGAGTGATGAAAGAACCAACAAAGTCGCAGTTCTTCCTCGTGCTGAACACCTCGAGTAATCTCTCGAAACTGAAAGCAGTTGCGGGAAAAACCCCACATTCCTCTCAGCAAAGATCACATCCGGTTCGAAAGTGCCGAGCAAGCATAATGTTGCGTAACATTCAAACTATAAGGATTTGTAACTTACTTAAAATATGTGTTACGTCTCTTCTGTGTGGTCCACGGGCCGATTTATGGCCGTTTTATGGGTTTTTATGTAAACGGTTTTCTCTCTAAAATTGTACTCCTTCAGTCGGAAAAAAATGGTACAAACCTGCCTTTGTTGGTATTAATTAGAGAGTACATGAAATAATGCCAACGTATGCAGTATCGACACAAAAAACATCTTTAGATAAACTCTTCCTTACTATAAATGAAGCTTAGGAGAGTTTAAAGTGCGTTGCGGATATACGTAAGTTGAGTTAAGAGCATTTTTGCCTGTCGATCTGGTAAATAAAATACAATAAAACAACGATGCTTTTCATCAAATTTTTATTAATTTGATAAATTACGTATGACAATTTTAAAATATCACTCGTGGTATTTATGCCAAATATCACTACAAATCATGCTATTACCTACACAAATTAAGGGAAAATATTCTATATAATAGTAAAAACATTTAGCAATACAATTTTGGTAGTGTTTCACTCAGTTTGGTGGTGGTTGTCGCTGTTTTGATTTTTATAAGGCCCAGTTTTCAGACGCCGAACTTTTCATGGAGCCGAACCTAACACACTGAATTAAGTAGTACATCAAAAGTTCGGCGTCTGAATCAATTAGGAACGCATATTCTTCTCGCTTAGCCAGGCCGGGAATTTCGGCTTTGGAGCGACTTTGGAACGGCTTGGATTCAGCCACCGAACTCAGTTTTCATGTCCCGAACGTACATAAATTATCACAACCTCGTTGGGAACGAGGTTGAAATTATCATAACATGTTTTGCAAGCAGTTTCATGAGCGGCAGCCAGGTGTTTTTCAGAACGCCGAATTCAGAAAGCTAAATGTCTCTGAAGTTTCGTGACTAGGGTTAGCAAACGGAGTAAATCACGTTTCACGTCAGTTTTCCCAGTGTAATTCAAATTAGGTTCCGCTCATGAAAAGTTCCTCGTCTGAACCTGGTCTAAATTTCATGACACAGCTTCTTGAGGCTTCCTAATTAATAATCCAACAACCCGAAAAACGGTCAAAAGGAGTAGGCAAAAATCTGGCGCAAGGATCTGCTAACAAACGGAATGATCTTAACCGACTTATGATCAACGAGTAAAACTGTATCCACTTACCTGATACCTGAACTGGCTCCATAGCCAGGGTCCGCGTCGTTCGAAAGCGGAGCGAGAGGTAGACTGCAAAACAGTCCGAATTTTTGCGTATTCAAGTACGCGCGAGCTGTCAAACAAAAGGTCGGGAGACTGTCCGTTTTACATACGTGATATTCGTTCGAATTACCCGCTTCTCCCAGCCACGGGCAATTCCCATTGGCTAAATTTCGATGCAAGCTGTCACCAAGCTGTCAAGTAATGTTACGTAATATTCCCTACCGTGATGAATTTCTAAAGCTTTCGCTGTAAAATGATGAATGTTGATCCCCTGGATTTGTTCGCAAGAATTGGGATTTGTTTTAAAATCGGAGCAGAGGGAAGCTTTGGAGTTGCTGCTCAGGGGAAAGGATGTTTTCTGTGTTCTACCAACAGGATTTGACGAAAGCCTTATTTATCAGATGTTTGTTCATGCAAAGAGTTCTTCAAGTTCCGTGCAACGGCCGACCGTCATGGTTATCTCGCCTGGCAAAAGGGGGATCGGTAGGAAACACACGACTCAGTTTACCTCATGCAAGAATGCTTCTTGTTCCATTGAATTGTTTTTTCTGTCGAGTAGATTATGCTTTGGAGGAAAACGTTTTGACTGAGCAAATGTAAATTTTGGCCGCTTATATATATTAAATATATTTCATACTGAGAGGTCGGGACACGCATATATATTGATTTTCTCTGGTCGGCATGATTTGCTCTCTGATGCAAGAGCATTTTCTTTCTTGGCCCCTTTAGAAATGTAAAGCTCTTCATTGCGGCTGATTAAGGGTTTTAGGTTGTTTTATTTCTCCAAAGTGCCTCCTGGATTTGAATAATTTTAAGCGGTTTGTGTCCGTCAATGTGACATTTTCCTGCAACGTTTTGTCACGCTGGGCCCAGCTCGTTAGCGTTTTCAGCAGGATTTTAAATTCTCACAGATAGTGATTTACAGAGCTAAATCACCAAGATGTGGATTGGAATGAGGGGATTTACTCATTCTTTTCAATCGCAATAAATGTTCATCGTCAGTTGGCGTGTTCAGTTCTTCTCTAATTTACGAAAGCATCGCCGTGCAGTTTCCCGGGGATCCCGGGGCAGTTTCTAACCATCGTTCCGCAGGGAGAGCAAACTCTTGTGGAGAAAGATTCTCGATCCTTCCTCGAGGACAACGAAAAGATCGTTTTTCAGTAGGTCGGCCCACTTTGGTAACTTTTCTCCTTTTCTGGTAGGCACAACAAACACATTTTCCGAGCTTATCCATCCACTCGCAAAATTGCCAAACTGTGTTTGGCACAGCCGCACATTCTACAATTTATCCGAAACGCTCGGCTCTTTCGGCTTTCTCTCTCTTCGAGGAGCCGGCACAGGCTTTGTTGTTGTACTGCCACTTCCACTATATATACTACATTTCACTATATACACTACATTTTATAAGCAACGCTAAAAACTTCTTTAGAATTACTGGATTCGAAGCAAAGTTCAGACAATAACACGCGCTATTCTCTCTCCCTCGAAACCAGTCACCGAGTGTATTAAATTCACAAAGAGGGCGGAGCTGTGAACAGATTTTTGACAGCTCGACGACATTTTTGAACCCTCTGGTCGGAACGAACTCGTTGTATGGAAAACAGACAGTCGGCTTTTTTTCTTTAGCCTCACACGCCCGTAGAGGACGCAGAGGGTTTTTACTGGAAGTACAGCACCATGCAGAGTTATAAGCTTTGTGGGCACTTGTGATATAGGAAGGAATAGGAAATAAATAGGATATAGGAAATTGACTCAGAGGCCATGAGGACGAGAGGAATAATTGTTTTAGGGACCGGTCATAAAGTACAGGGGGGGGGGGGGGGGG
>CALNXI010001560.1:94948-118443 GCA_942486025.1 Porites evermanni | reverse complement strand
CCCCACATAGGAATGTTCTCATTTTTACACAGAGAATGCATAAACCTACATGAAGGCCGTTTACGCAATAAAATGCATTTACACTCCACTTTGAAAGGGTTTTTTTTTGTGTTAAAAGATTTTGACCAATCACAAGAGTTGAAACAATAGCCAAGAAAAGTTTACAATTTTACATGTTCCCCACATAGGATTTCTTTGTTATTCAATCTGAGGCCAGATTTTGTTATATGGAAGATGGTTGCAAAGTAAGGATGAATATATGTACCTCTTTATGAAGTTTTGTTAACTTTTGCTGTTTAAGCCAATCAGAAGAAAGTACAGACAAAAGAAAAGTTAGCACCTTTTTTGCATTCCAACATGTTCGTTGCCGTTGTTGCTATCGTTCTTATCTGGAACGTTTCTTAATTCACCAAGATCACTGAGCGTGGATATATTAATACATATTATAAGTACCTTAAATTCCAAAAAGGCAAATGGACCCTTTAGTATCCCAGTAGACCTCTTGAACGTTTTAAAAAACTGTATTCTTACCGGATTGCAATTATTTGTAATGCTTTTTACATCAGGCGTTGTTCCGGATCATTTTAAAGTGGCAAAGGTTAACGTTATTCCAGTTTATAAAGAAGGCTCACCTCTTATGGTATCTAATTATCGTCCAATGTAACTATTGTCTGTATTCAGTAAGATTCTTGAAAGACTAATGTATGATAGATAAATTATTGAGTAATTTGAACAATCATCTATCTTCTTTGATCAACAATTTGGTTTTCGTTCCAATCATTCTACAGTTCATGCTCTTATTCTTACGGTGGATAAAATCCAAAAAGCTATTGACAGTAGGAATTATTCCTGGCTTATTTTTATTGATCTATGTAAGGCCTTTGATACTGAAGTTATGAATATATGGAAATCGTATATGAGAACTGCTGGGTGAAGAATTATATGAAAGAAGATCATCGCAGTTATAGACGCAACTTTTGCAGTTGCGAAAAGAAGGCCTAAAAAAAATCAGGCTTGTACGGGATTTGAATCCTTGACGTCTGCGATACCGGTGCAGCGCTCTCACCAATTGAGCTAACAAGCCAACTTGGAGCAGGCCTTTGATACTGTTGACCATCACATCCTGCTTGAAAAATTGGAATACTACGGTATCAGAGCCATTACATACAAAGGAGTTTTTCTTCCTATATATATATATATATATATATATATATATATATCTAGCCGAATTTTTGAAAACATACCTCAAAATGGACCAGAATGTTCGCACAGAAAGCTGGCGATCGCCAGCTTTCTGGTCACTGCGGTGCGAAAAAACATAGGGGGCTTGCTGTCCTGGTTGGTCTCATTGACAAGTTCAGTCCCTGAGCTAACTCGCCATGGGTTGGAAAGGGGCCTCCATGTCAATCCCTAGGGGGGTAGGGTGCTGAAAAAGCGTTGTACCTTCCGTTAGTCCTGGTCTGGGAGAGTCAGTGCACTGCTCATGTCTGCCTTTGGTTTGTCATGTCAAATTCTTGTAACGTTTGAGGCCCATTGGCCAATGAAAGCATTCCCCTTAAGCACGTGCTAGGCTGGGGGGGTGGAGGAAGTCAGGGGGGGTGATTTAACCTTGAATTTCTCTGCTTAGAACTTGCTTAAGTCTCAAGCGTCCTCCGTCATTCAGGGCCTTTAAGCAGCTAGAGTGTATGGACAAGTCCAGAGTGTCTTTTTGATGGACTGGAATGTTTCTTTTGCTAATCAGGAACCAAGAAGAGAGTCAACTTAAGAGAACCATGGGTAAGGGCTGAGTGTCTTGGCCATATTTACTTTAGTTGAGTCAGTTTAAGGTGTGTGGGCTGCTGGTGTCCGATGGTACGGTTTTCATAAATCCGGCTAGATATATATATATATATATATTTGTCTCTGTATGCACTATAGACTCAGATTCAAACCAAATTTTATGTGGAGTGCCACAGGGTTCCATTTTAGGGCCTTTTTTCTTTTTGATATATGTAAATGATATCCATAATGTTCCAGTGTACTTGATTTCCACCGTTTTGCAGACGATACCAACATTTTTTTTACAAGATCAAAATTTATATTCCCTTGAGTTAAAATTAAACGAAGGATTAGATAAAGTTACCAATGGCTCCACGTAAATAGCCTGGCTTTAAATATTCATAAAACAAATTTTGTAGTCTTTTGATCTCCTTAGAGGAAATCTGAATCTATCAGTTTTCAGATTTCAGGCAGGGCTGTGGAGCAATTGTCAAATACCTAGATCTTATTATTGATTGTAATTTGAACTGGAAAAACAAACGCATGAGGTTGGTAAGGACATTTCAAGAGGTATTGGCATTTAAACTTAGACATTTTGTCATAAATGATATTCTCATCCAATGATTTTACTCCTTAGTGTATCCTTTCCTTACTTATGGCTGGGGTAACACTTATGCTACAACTCTAAACGCTGTTGTAGTTTTACAGAAAAATGCAGTGCTAATAATAATATATTCTAATCGTGATGCTTACTCTAGTCCACTGTTTTCACATCTAGGTTTAATCAAGCTCATGGATCTAGATACTGCGCTTTTTATGTTTCAATTTCATTATCATCTACTACCTAAGGCTTTTGACAACTTCTTTTCACTTATATCATCTAAGCATGGGCATAATACTAAGCTAGCATCAAATACAACTTGTTATATCGATCAGGTCACAAATAATTATGGTAAATTTAATATACACTTCTCTGGTCCTTGTTAAAAATTTAAAAAGTATAGTTCTTTATATTTTTTCATGCAAACGATGAAGGCAGATCTTTTATCCACATACTGTTGATGCTGGTTAGCATGCTGGTATGACTTACCCTTATTAAATAAATGTAAACTTTATAATTCTCTGTTACCGTTTTTGTTTTTGTTTTATGTTGTTCTATTTTATTTTAATAAAATTGATAAATGTATTTGTTTGTGTTTCGTTATTATTTTTTGTTTCTCCTAAATTTAAGATATTTTCCCGTTATCTTTGGTGTGTCACAACCCTAAAGTTGTATTTTAATTCTTGTAGCTACTCAGCTCGTTCAAATTTTTGCTATTCTGAATAGTTTTTGCCTGATCTATTTTAATTTATTCTGCTCTTTGTAAACGTTTTTTTAAGTTGGCAAAATAAAATGGTTGGTTGTTGGTTGTTGTTGTTGTTGTTGTTGTTGTTATTGTATTAGACGCCCCACTCCAATTAACGCACACTGTGTAAAAGACGCCCCCTATAAGAATTACTTTAAAATACTAGGAATTAGCGAAATAGAGGAAAATCATTCAATTCATTCAACTTCTTGCTTGATTAATAAGTCTTTGCATATTTTCTCTTGTTTAAGGTGGCTGAACACAGTTTTGGCAGTTGCTGAGTATATGTCATTTGCCAAATTATGGCAAGAGAAGGGTTGCAGCTCACAAGCTGAAACTTAGCAAGTAGAAAATATATTGATGAAAGATTTTGATTGACAGGTAAAATTTGACATTTTCGTAGTTTCCATGTCAACATGAACGATTGAATACAACCTTAAAATTTAACTTTTGCTCAGTTTACAGAAATTCACTCATTAGATTTTCCTATAAACCTGCACACAGCTTACTGTAATTAATCACTACCATTTGAAACTTATTTGACCAAATTTTAACAGAGGGGTTTTCAGATAATCAATAATATAATTGTACCGTAATTATTAAATGTGTCACAAAAATCGTCTGTTCAAATTCCATTTTAAAGTTCTCATTATTTAGAATACGATAAAAGTATAAATTCTGCCAAATATCACAAAATTTTAATGAGTAGATTTTGAGAAATCGTCGTCTGTGTACCATTGCTTTTTCACCGCCATGTTTGTTTGTCTAAGTTAAAACACTCGCCGTCAAGCGAGTCACCGCTGACCGCCCGCAAAACTGTGTTCAGCCACCTTAATGTCAAGTTTAAAGTAAGGATACACTAACGATGGCACCACAATTACACTAAGCGAGGTTTTTAACATCGATGTTGGTGTTTAAAAGAGCGATACGGATCTCTGTAAGACGGCTTAGACGTATCAATCGATGGAGTGGATCGATGTTCCGCTATTTTCAAACTCTCTTGGTGTTTTCGCTTACAGCATATTAGTTTTTTTCAGCTTGTTAAAGTTATGAGAATAAACGCCTCTCTCTTTTAAGCGTCCCCGCTCGGACCTCTAAAATCAAATAGACACCCCGGGCGTTTGTTAGGTCATTTACGGTAGATGTAGTTTAATCAGCATCGTTTGGACGCGAGACGTTCGACCCCTTAAATTTCTCTTCTTGAAGTCGGAAGAGTAATTTACTAGTGAAGGGTGACGTAGTCTCTATAAAGGGTTGCTCGGTGTCAGTGACCTTAAACCAGGGACGTACACATGGGGGGGGGGGGGGGGTCCCCCCTCCAAGTTTTTTTTTAATTTTTTCCTAAAGGGTAAAAAAACACCCCCGGGCCCGCCGTTTTACGGCTTTTTTTTTTTTTCCCCCCGGCCCATTTTGGACTAATTTTTCATTGGTGTTTGATTTTTTTTTAGTTTTTTCTAAGTTATTTCCTAGAGAGTAAAACATCAGCACCGGGCCTGACGTTTTCAGCATCTGTTCGTTTGTCCCTCGCGCACATTTTGAGTCAAGTTTTCAGTGATGGTCAGTCTTTATGGTTACGAGATACGACGTAGCAGCTGGTCAAGCCATTTTAGAGTGAAAACAGATGTTTTTTCAACTTCTTTCAACGATAAAAGTAAATCTTGTGGCTAAAATCATGTAAAAGTGCTTATTTATGTGTTATTTTTCCCGGTTTTAGCCTGATTTCTAATTCTTGGTAAAGTACAAGATGGCGGCCACGATGGTGACCATTGTTGGTGACGTTACTGGCCTCCAGCAGCGCCACCACCCATAAAATAAACCTCATCTTGTTAAGAAGATCAAAGGCTTTCTACTGAAGGTAAAATCGTTTCGCAATATTGCAAAACATCAAAAAATCTAGGGAGCTCCATTCACAATCCACTTCCCCCTGCATTCCCTTGTACCACAATGGAGGTACGAATTTACGTATTGCGTTCGAGGTTTAAGTCGTATGTAAATGATTTCTTTTAGCATTTTAAAAGGCATTGCTTCTCATGTGCGATGCTTTATAAAGCCACCTATTCAAATGGCTTTCAAATCTCAAGGGAATTACTTACTCCTTCAAGTCTTACTTCTACTTACCCAAGCAAGTGATTTCAATGTCTCTAGCAACTTCATCGATTAATCTCCTAACCTTTTCCTGCTCTTTCCTTATCTCGTATTGCTTTTGTTCTATCAGACAAACTACAAAGTAATTTTTAGCAACAAAAAGGAACAGTATAATTACTGAATAAAAATAATAGGACAAAAAAAACATAAGGAACCCACATTCTTAACTGTAAACTGTAACTGGAAATTAATCAAAATAATTAAAATAATAATTATTATTATTATCATTTTAGTTCCTTCTCTAAAAGACATTTTTTTCGGTTTTATGTATTAACAATTTTATTTCTACTAACGCAAAATGTAAACGTTTTACATTAAAAAATGTGCGACCGAGACTTTTTGCATTCTTCTCGGATTATAATAACCTTAACAGATCTGTATGAAGCAGAGGTAGGATGCTGTATTTATTGTAAGAAACGCATGGCAATTTATATGGCAAGACGAAAATAAATTGTTTTTTTGTTGCAATTACGAGCCTAGACATAGGGATCTAAACTAATAAAAAATACCACCCTAACAGCTAGCTGGAGTCTTATAAAACTGCAGTTTCGGCTGCGCTATCCTTTTTGACTTCATTGTTGTTCATATATAAATTTTTTAGCGATTTCGTGGTCCTTACCTCCAGTTGCAGCGTCCTGTGCCGTCGGCGCTGGGAACATGACAAGGGTAATAATAGTCAATGCTGTTTTTATGTCAGCCATAGCTCAATCTGTTGAAAATAAAAAAATTATGACTCATAGCAGTTTTAAGATATAATTTTCCCTAAATCACAGGGGGACAAGATGATTCACAGGACGAAATAACGTGTTTCCGTATTTTGTAAACTCGACGGAAACGGGAAGTTGCTTATCCAAAAGCTAATAACCAAGAAACTTGGAACATGTTTTGGAGGAGGAGAAGTAGAAAATTCTGGTGAGGGTGTCCGATATACCCCGTGTTTATTGTGATGGGACCAGCATAATGTCTTGCTTTATGCTTCACTCGCCACGTCACATCATTGCTTTAAGCTTTGTGGTTTTTGTGGAATTTACTGTTAAATGGTTTTGTTTGGGAGATCCTGGTTGATTGGTTATATACATTTTTTTTTAATGGTAGCATATTCTGGCTTTTTTAAAGAAGTTGTTTTCATAGTTTTTTTTTTCATTTTATTGCAGGTGCTAAGGTATACACATGCAGTTCCCTTTTAATGACACCTGTTCAATGAAGCCAGTGTTGGGCAGAGTATCAACCAGCTTTATCCAACTATCTTCAGCTTTCCCTTGGCATCTCTCTTAAGATAGTCAATAGCTCTGCATTGTCTTTGGTTCCTTAATTCAGTTCAACACAGTATGCCTTAAATGTGTCAAAAAGTTGTAGCCTCGTAAAATTGGCAACTGGATCCTCAAACCAAATTGCTTTCCGAGAGTTGATTGCCCTTCTCTAGTCCCGGGCTACTTAAGAGCAGCTGCTGCGTTCCTCAGCAGTGGGCAGCATTTTCCTCAAGCAACCTTGACTTGCTGGGCATTGCGATTGGGTATAGCTCAAGTGTATAGTACATGTATGTCATTTGACACTTATGTTTAGGACATATGGGCAGTGACACTGTAGTATGTAGAATTCTCACCTCACGAGTCAGGGTCATACGGCCATCTTACAGTATATATATATTTTTCACTTAATGCACCTGTTAGTTTCCTAGGTGTTTTTCGGTCATAGTAGTTTCAAGGTGAATAAATGAGTTACTTCAGACTTTTCATTAGTATAATTCAGGGTGACTTTGTGAGCAGGGGCCACAGAGCCATCTCACAGATTTAATTTTAATCAGTATCAAAAGTCTGAAGTAGCTCACTGATGTAAAATACAATTCTGCGTGACTGTGTGAGCAGGGGCTATACAGCCATATCACAGTTTTTCAAATTAACACATTTCATTGTGTCATTGAGCAATGACCATTCAGCCTAAATTATTATTATTATTACAATTATTGTTATTATTTCAATTCATGGTGACTGTGTGAGCAGGGGCCATACAGCTATCTTGCCGATTAATTTTCACTTCTAATCAGTTCTATTCAAGAGCCCAGTTGTTAATGTAGGCCATTATTATTGGTAATCCATGTTTAGTTCAACTATTTGACAGAAAATGTATTACTGCTTTTTACACAGAATTTAAGTTAATTTTATCTTATACTTTGATTGGTGCTACGTGGTAAATTTGGTGTTGACAAAAATCGTTAGGCAGCTTTAATGAAGGAAGCACATTTCAACGTGGTTTATCTTTAAAGATTTTAGACATGTTTGTATTCATGTTAGTATTGATGGGGCATTAGTGAGGCCTATATCAGTTATAAGTTGACAGTGTGAGCACAGGCTATGCAGCCATTTCCTTTATTCTAGCTTCGGTAGTCCATTTCTGTTGGTTGCAATATTCAATCCACTTCTGTCTCCAAGACAGAAGTGGATAACGTTAATTGAGACTCATTTGCTTATGTAGGCCAATTCATTCCCATCTAGTGTCCAGTGCTTAGTGAATAAGTGCTATTTATGATGGCTGTGTGAACAAGGGCCATACGGTTATCTGATTCATTTTCACTTTTAAACTGTTAGTTAAGTGATTCATACTTTTTGATTTGTATCAGATACGATGACAGTGTGATCAAGGGCCATACACTGCCATCACATTCATTCAAACTTATACATTTCCTTTGTTACACTGATCCATCTTACCAGTCTATTTTTATATGTTTACGTGCAAAAACTCAACTGAACTAAACTGGTCGAACTAAACTGTAGAGACAGCTAGTTGCAAAGACTGTATACAATGTCCTATTGCCATAAACGCACATGGACCACTATGGCGCTAGTTGACTCTTTTCTTGTAAGGTGTATACGGCTGGATGATTATAATACATGTATATTCATCTCAGCTCTCGCACGTTCACCTTTTTTATTTTTGATGTTGTATCTTTCTCACCTTTAACCCTCAGAGGTTTTGTGTGACTGCATTTGTTGGGGGATACGTTCCCAGTTTTTCCCATGTGTTTTTTTGGGTTTTCGTATCAGGCGGCGCACACCCTTTTCCATTGTCCATGTTAATTCGAAGGTACCAGTAGTTTTTGTTGGCGGTCGTCTTGCTTTCGCCTCGGGTGGAGCGGCTCTTTCACTCATTTGCTCTGGGCTGTGGCGGGTGTGCCCTCACCTTTGCTGGGATAATGTTCTTGTGTATCTGGTTTTCCCAGCTTTATATGCTTTAATGTAATCAACGGCCACTCCCGTGGCCAAAATATCTCATAATGGGTTTGTGATTATTTTGAGTCCTAGCAAACAGAGCTCACCCAAAGCCAGACTCCGCCAACATCAATAACTCTCTTAATATGTAAAGGAACATGAAGCATAAATGAGAATTCTTTCTGAAAGAAATAAGATGGTTTTATGCTGAATGTGACTGATCAATATTGTATGTTGCCAGCTACCAGCAAAGGAGGGTTTTCCTATCATCCGGGTGATTTGTCACGAAACTGTCATTTATGTCACGGAAGCCTGCCTCTCGTTACAAGACAGTCAGAAACATTTTTCCCTCCCTTTCCTCCCGTTAGCTTTATTTTACCCTAGGGAATGGCGGGTGTGCCCTCACCTTTGCTGGGATAATGTTCTTGTGTATCTTGTTTTCCCAGCTTTATATGCTAATTTAATCAACAGCCACTCCCGTAGCCAAAATATCCTATAATGGGTTCGTGATTATTTTGTGTCCCAGCAAACAGAGCTCACCCAAAGCGAGACTCCCCCAACAACAATAACTCTCTTAATATGTAAAGGAACATGAAGCATGGAACATCTTACATAGTTATTGTCTTTTATTTATCTTGAGAGGACTGTAATACTTAGGACAAATAATAGTTTATTCATTAACAAGCAAACATAACTTTTGCTGAAGTGGTACTTCAGATATGACTCCTGAAAACTCCTGAGTCGCATTAACAAAATTTTGAATAATAAAAAAAAAGGTTTCGTTAACCTGCAAATAATAAATATGTTCGTTTTTTGGTAAAAGTGGAAAATTTAGCATATTCACAAATATTCACAGTAGTTATAGACCAGTAGGTGAACTACTCAAATTCTGAGTGCATGGGTGATAATACAAAAATTAAACTTGTTTTGTAGGCCACCGAAAAGGTGACCCATTCATCAGTTAAACGCTATTACAACAATGAAGCGCTAGGGTTTACATCAACAATATGATCGCGTGCTGACAACGGTTACATATAACGTTTGAAATTTAATTTTTTTAAAAATTTTAGAATGAAGAGCGCGCGCGTGTTCTTAAAACTCTTATACGAAACCTAAGTCAGACTAAATGCTCACGCTAAAATCTCTGGCTTTGACATGTTCAATTATACCTTAGGATGAACTTGCGTCGATGTCTACATGTTAAGACAAGTTCGTTGCGCTTGTTCAGTGTTGCCATGTGAGGCCTACAGATTAAAAATAACATTTCTGTGGTACATAGATTGCAACGTTTTGTAAAGTTGGTGTAAGGTTTTTCTTTGGCGACTATTCTCCACGTGATCTGCGGCAGGTGCTTACTCAGCTCAGTCTCATTCTTTCTCTTTTCATGTCTAAATGACATCAAGTGGTTTCTGTATCTTGCCTTGAACTGAGTAGCAGTGAGACCGATGTATTTCTCTTTCTTGTTTCGGGTTGTGACTGTGGCTTGGTACACGACTTCACTCACCAGGCATTCTCCGTTTAGAGGGCAGTCTTCTATTTTCCTACAGCTACACGTTTTCCCTCCGTCTTTCTGTGGTTGAGCTGTTTCTGCTATCTTCAGGATGGGTTTGTTCGGGCCATCTATTATTTGGTTGACGTTGGGCATTGAGCTGTAGCTGAGCTTTATGGTGTTTCTGTTGAAACTTATCGTCAGTTTTTGACCCGTTGGAAAAAATCCTTCAATAAGTGCTGATGAACGCACGTCTGATGTTGGTTTTGACTTTTTTGTTATTTGGTGGATTAAGCCATACAACATTTCTTCGTCGTTTGCGTTTCTGTGATGGTGGTTGCTGCGGTGGTGGCTTGAATTCTAGTTTTATAGCCACTCTGCCATAATACTTCCTGGTCCGGATACGCTGCTTCATAAAAAAACCTCGTGATCGGAAGAAATGCTGGATAGCAAGAATTAATTAAAAATATAGAACAAAGAACATGAATTTTTTTTTTAACAAAGTACAGTTGTTTTGATCATGCAAATGAGAAGGTGATATCACTATTCTCATTTTTTTTTAACCCTGAAAACAATAATCAGCAGTCAGTTGACAGTCTGCATTTCACATAGTCCCAAAAAAGACGTGAAGCAGAGCGATAAAACCCGCTTCGAAAACAACTCCAAATTGGGTTCAATTGTTTTCGAAGTCAAACAACTCCGGCCGTGCTCTGACATAGTTACATTATGTTATTAGCCTTGGTGGAACCAGAGTGATGTACTTGCGCACGAAAACAGCGTCGCTCTCCAGTAAAACTACTTGCTAAGAAGAGCGCAATAGCCACTTGCCCATATGACGTAAGAAAAGTGCGAGCTAGATTATTCAAAATTGCGCAGAAAATGCAGGCGTACCACAGTATACCTAAGTACCACTGGAATCCCAAGATTACGAGTTGCGTTCTCCTCACGTCGCACGCAGGACGAACTCAATCATATTCCTACCAAATACGAATTTAAATAATATAAGGGCAATGTCGTTGATTTCAGTGTATTTTTTTTTCAAAGACAGAATACGTGCAATCAAAATAACAGATGGTTGATATGGACATGGACATTTCTTCGTTCGAATGTTATTCATAAGTGTCTTGCCAATTTTTTCTGCTTCCGCTTGTTGTATCTGAGGAAACTGAAGCCCGGGAGTCGTTGAGATCGCTCCTCATATCAGTATATGTTAGTGAAGTTAATCGTAAAACACGGAAATTGCGATTGCAATCATATTGGGCCTTGTTAAGCTAATTCATAATCTAAGCTTATTTGGAACTCAAATTTTATAAACCCAATTGACTTTAAGAATTCAAACATACACAAGCAACTCAAAACACAAGCTTACAAAGCCAAGTCATACTCTAGAAATTTTCATCTCACAAATTGCCAACGTCCACAGAACATTTGGTCAAAACATGTTAAAATAAACGTAATTATGTAAATCTTGAAAAACAAAATAAATAAAAGAACTTCGAACTCATATGGAAACCATGATTAGAAGTAAATGACTCAACCTAAAGGGGGATAAATCACATAGAGTACGGCGCATAGGTGTCAAAACCGTTGGATGAGCTTAGTTTGCCGGTCATGTCCCTAAGGTATATTTACCTACTAGAAACGTAGTTTGATATGTACTAAATACTGCAACATTAATTTTTATACGTTTTAGACAAATTTTAAACTGTACATGTACTGACCTCAATTTTTTCAACTGTTGTTCAACGCACGATATGTTTCCAATGTTTTTAGTTCCAAATTAGAAAAACACTTAGAAATTGAGAAGCAAAAACTTAAGAAAAATATTTGTTAGACTGGTGACGCAAGTCTATCGAATGCCAATAAAATTATTTGACCAAAACCATGTGGCATCTCGTTTTTATTGATGACGTTAGCTGGCCATCAGTAAAAATTCCGTCATGTCTATTTTTGTTTTCCGCTCTATTCTCAAGTATTTCCCTAATGGCACTTGAAATGTTCATTTCAGCCTTCTGGTTGCAAAGACAAATACAGTTTGTTTAAACAAACGTTTTATCAACAAGTTTATTATTGTTATGTTTTATGGTCAACCTAATAGTGCCACGACTATACGGAAATTTCTTGTTTTGTTAACTCTTTCTTTGGCCACAACACGATCCTGGTAAGTACTAGCATTACTATGAACTTGATTTTTTAAAGTAATATTAATGAATCAAGAAAATTTTCGAAACGGATTTCACTATAAAAATTAACGTTAAAAAAAGAACGACTGTTCGACGATCATTTTCAAGTTAAGAAGTAAAAAAATAGCATGTGCTTACATACAATTTTGAAAAGGCTAAGAAACTAGAAACTCTAAAAATGTACATACAGAAACAATACGAGAAAATTAGAGCATTTCCCAAATCTGTTGAGATAGATCTGTAGCGGTCTCCATGTAAACATTTTGGTCCCCCAGTTGTCAAAGGGCCTCATTAACACACTTATCTCTGTCCATAACTACCACCCAAGAACCCTTGTCCCGCTTCTTAATGATAATGTCGCCGTAGGATTTAAGATCCTTGTAGTGCTTGACAGTCCGAGGACGATAAATTGCTATATAACCTCCCTTCCGTTCGCAATAGAAGAAAGAATCTCCTCCTCTACCTCCCTAGCGTAGACCTCAATGGCAAGCTCCCTACCGCTTTCAGAACACCACAAAGTAGGAGGAGTGAAAACAATAGAAACGTGGTGGTGGTGGTGGAGGAGAAAAACAATAGGAATGTGGTGGTGGTGGTATATACTGTAGTTTCACTATTCACGAGGCTCTGGTAAAAAAAAAGTTGAGTGTAGGGTGGATGTAGGGTCGATGTGTTCGTGGATGGAAAAATTATATAGAATATAATTAGGAGGAGGGAATTCAAGATTGAGGGAGGAACATAATAAAATTATGGAGGAGGAGGGGATATAATTAAAGTGTGGAAGAGAGAATAAAAAAATTGAGGATGGAAAATAATAAAATTGCGGAGGAGGAGGAAAATAAAAATGAAAAGGGAGAGGGGTTAGTAAAACATTGTGTGTAGTGTAAAAAAGATAGTTTGCCTTCTTTGACTATTTTAATACATTCCTTTTGAATCACTGAGTATTTTACTCTTTTTGCAACTATTAAAGAGCCATAAAGTTAATTTCTTGTGTCTTTAGAAACGAGTCTGGGTTCATTGCGAGCATTTATTAGTCGCGTGTTTCAATTAATCCTTCTTATGCTATTTATTGTTTTGTTTTTATAATAATAAGTCAACGTTCTCGCTTGGGTTTTTACTGCAGAGCTCAGCTAATTTGTATGCAACGGTGGGCTTGTTAACTCGCATAATTATCAGACTAACGGCGCGTAAGGCAATTAAAGCTCACCAAGCGCTGAGACTTCAATAATTAGTCATTTCCTCGAGATAGAATGGTGAACATGGTTTTGTAAGAATCAGTCTAAATATAAAGTTTTCCGCTCCACTTTCTGTATGTGTGTGTATATTTTGTTTATATGGTTTTTAGCGCTAAGTGGAAAACATACAGTAAAATTCCGAAAATAAGCCCCCGGGTTTATATTTTTCAAAGGCCCTTTTTGAGGGGCTTATTTTTGGAGGGACTTATATTCGAAGGGGCTTATCTACGGAGGGAAATTTGCGTTTCAAAATCGATTGCGTTAGCCGTATAGTTGGAAGTAAATTTACCGTTTTTGCTTTGTTTTACTTTGTATTTGAGGACAATTTTCCAAGTACAAGGCCCCGGGGGGCTTATATTTGGAGGGGCGATTTAACGGAGGGTTTTTTGCGTTACCGGATTGGGGGGCGTATATTTGGAGGGGCTTATTTTCGGAATTTTAGGGTAATTAAATACATAAGCCTTTTTGTCGCATTGCTAGGTGATCATTCCTCTTCAGTACTTATCCGGCAACGTTAGGCAAATCTGTTCTTCCTATTGTATAAGAAAGATGCTCCTTACGTATGGAGGAACACTATTTTACCAGCTAGCTAGACACTGACTGGGCACTTTTAAAATTAGTAAGCAGGAAGGCCAAATTTTTGTAGTATACCGCGGGATTTAGATTTGCACGTTTACAAAAAGTCTTTAAAATTACACTATTATAGAGGCATTTTATGATCTCTGTAAAAGGTCCAGTTTTTCCAGTGGGCATCATATGCATTCATACATAACTAGGAAAACGGGAGACTGGAAAAACAAACAAGCAAACAAACAAAAAACAAAAAAACAAAAAACGTACAAGAAAAACGAGTAAAGGGAAGTTGACTTCGTACTTCATAGTGCTTTGAGTTCGTTCGAACATGAAGTGAAATACAATGCAAGGGAAGTATACTTCCGATTTCAGCGCGATTTTCTGTTTTTTGTATATGAAACGGAGAATTATACGATGGAAGTCGCCTTTAGTCCTCTCCTTTGTCTGTGCTTGTTATAACGTAAGATAAGGAGATAAAAAGGAAGTCGATTTCCATTATTTCAACTTTTTGCGTTTTCGTTTTCGAACAGAAAGCGACAAATTACCAAAAAAGTAATAGCTAGATTTCCGTTTTACTGTTTTGTTGTGTTTTTTTCTCTCCATAAAACGAAAAACGATCAAACTGGACTCGAATTTAGTTTTTCCGCTTTCTCTGTTTAATATACGTTATCTCTGTGAAAAACGGCACTGACGATTTTGGTCGACTTATATTTCTTTATATCTTGAACTTTTGCGTATTAACATTAAAAGTTCAAGGAAAAAAAACAACAAAGTGAGTTCGTTTAAGTGCGAAAATTATTTGGATGAGATAAAAAGGAAGTCGATTTCCATTATTTCAACTTTTTCTGTTTTTGTTTTCGAACAGAAAGCGAAAAATTACCAAAAAAGCAATGGCTAGATTTCCGTTTTACTGTTTAGTTGTGTTTTTTTTTTCTCTCCATAAAACGAAAACGATCAAACTTGGCTCGAATTTAGTTTTGCCGCTTTCTCCGTTTAATGCACGTTATCTCTGTGAAAAACGACACTGACGATTTTGGTCGACTTGTATTTCTTTATATCGGGAACTTTTGCGTATTATATTAACATTAAAAGATCAAGGAAAAAAAACAAAATGAGTTCGTTTAAAGCGCAAAAATTATTTGGATGAGATAAAAAGGAAGTCGATTTCCATTATTTCAACTTTTTCTGTTTTCGTTTTCGAACAGAAAGCGAAAAATTACCAAAAAAGCAATGGCTAGATTTCCGTTTTACTGTTTTGTTGTGTTTTTTTTTTCTCTCCAAAAGACGAAAAACGATCAAACTTGGTTCGAATTTAGTTTTTCCGCTTTCTCTGTTTAATATACGTTATCTCTGTGAAAACCGACTCTGACGATTTTGGTCGACTTATATTTCTTTATATCGGGAACGTTTGCGTATTAACTTACAGAGATCAAGGAAAAAAAAAAAACAAAGTGAGTTTGTTTAAAGCGCAAAAATTATTTGGCGCCGTCAGATAATGAAATCTAATTTTAAATGGGGGGTGCTGTTTATAAACTTAAAACTGTAATGAACGGTTTGATCGAAAAGGTATTTAGTGATCATTTTTGTATTTTCGTAAAATGGGATAGCAAATCAATAAAATGAGAGGGAGAGCAGTTCACGAACTTTAATCTTGCCCAGAACTCAGAAGTGACACGTAACAACATAGAAAACGACTGCGTAAGAAACTGTGCAGGTAAGACGTTTTCTGCGATTTTAGATATCTGAGTGGTCCGGCACTCCGCAACATTATAATAAAATGATGGTACAGCTTATTTAAGCAAAGTCTTAACTAGAAATACGTGAATCGAAGAACTTCGTGACCTCGTGGTCGCCTAGTAACCGGAAACCCTTGGACCAAGGAAAAGTGTGCACTTAGACGTCCGCTTAATGAAGGTGTTTGCTAGCGGAGATGTCGGGGGTAGGGTTGTACACGGTGAAATGAAATGCCATTTTATTTCTAACTTTAGATCTGATGCTGTAATGGTCAATTCACTTTTGTTCATCTGGCTCCTCTTAGTGACCACTATGACTCAAGCTGGTAAGTCAAATCATTTTTTGCTATTTGTTTTCTGCCCATGAAAAACATCTGTCGAACTTCTCGTAATCGGGCCTAGATAAGAGTCTGATCCTCTTATTTGGAATGTCCGCTTATGAGTACTTAAAGCTGTTGTGTTTTGTATGATGTTAGGACAAGGAATAAGTGTCCTCCTATGGGCAATGCCCGTCTACGGTAGGAGAGTTGGCTTCTAATCTTTGTGAAAATAAAGGAAACCTAGATAGGTTAATTAGAACTAAACATTACGTCGTTTTACACCTTCTAGGCACGCAAAACTCTTAATGAGAGCGGATGTCTGTAAATATCGACCAGAGGTGGGAAAAATAAAATTTTTGAAAAATCTCAAAAAAATTATGTAGACTACCCTAGGTATTCTAGTTATGAAAATATAAATTTTAGTTTCATTGGATAAATATATTGGCGATACGACGAATGCCAATTTCGGGCGATTGACGGCCTCCACAAGACCGCTTTTTCGGGCCTCTAGACCGGGCTACAAAAAGACCACGATTTCAATCGAATTCAAGTATCATGCAACCTAAAAAGCTTCTTATCGTATCCAAAGGGTTTTAAGACACATTTTGAGTGGTCATGTTCTCGAATTGATTGCAACTGGACTATTTTATGAATTTTTAAATATTTACAAAATTTTAAAGATTTTACGCGAGCAAAATATTGTCAAATTTCAAAGGCCTAAAATCACATCCGATACATGATATTAAACAGAAAAAGACATTCCACATTAAAAAGCAATCTCTAAGCTTTCAAAATATGCTTTCAAAACTCTGGGCATCATATCAAATGAATTTTTGGGAACGCAAAGTTCACGGAGCATTTAAGTGTAAATTGACCTTTCTGACTTGACAGATAAGAGGTTCGGAGCGACACAAATCAATCCTCCAACAGATGTTTCAGCCAAAATACGTTTAATTTAAACAATCTCAAGTCCCACAGTGATACATAGATGTTTTATATACATTAGGTGGAAAGTTTCATACTGTTTATTTCAGCCGTGAATGAAGAACTCTTATCCTGGCCTTCAGGTGCATTATTAGAACTCGCCTCGCCAATGTAAACATTTGGGTCAATTGAAGATCTTAGCACGAAACAGCAAAGTTTTCAAAATCTGAACCAATTATCTTTTTTTTCTAGTATATAATTAGGTCTACAATTTTTTTGTTTGTACCTAATGTGTCCTTGTTTGACTTCATTTCTGCAATGAAACTGAGACAAACCACAGCAAAATTCCCGCTCGCTCGACATGTCACGTGCCACGTGAAAGAGCCGTTTTAGCCTCGATTGCGTTACGTAAAACATGACACAGTGATTATTTCTGATTGTATGAAAAAAAAATTCCATCTCTAACCTACTTGTTATAGGTATTATTGAACGTGCAGACAATCTCATTTTTTTTTTACCATTCAGTTTTATCAGCACAGACTTGTAGGTTTCCCGACGAAACCAAAAAAAAATCCTAGGACCGAAAATTACACCCGCACCGCCTCCCCACTCACCCCCCGCCAAAAAGAAACGATTCCAGGTAATTTCCACACCGTGAAATTTTTGCGTGGAGGATTAAATGATATGGTACGCCAAAAAATGGAAAGTAACTGTTTGTCGTTGCTTTATTCATCGTACCATCTGCTGAATTAATCTTTTCTCATTCGACAGTCTGAACTGCGCGGCCAGCATTGTACCGGCGCAGTACTCCACCAGTCAGATTGTTTTGAATTTCCCTTGAGAATCCTTCTTAAATCAAGGTAGCAAAAAACGTCTATATATATATTTACATATTTGCCAAATTTTCCTATTACCAAAGAAATCCCCTAATGAAAAATATCAAAACAAAAAAGAAATACCTTTATCATCTCGGTAACTTTAACTCTCCCCTCCTCGACAAACCCCCGTCTTGGGTCGGGCCCAGGGTCAAATATTGTTTGCGCTGTTCTTTTTGGTTGTTGTCAGTATTTCGGCCAGTTGTTGGCAGTATACTCTAGGGCTGAAAATAAGGAAGCATCATTGCCAGCTAGTACAATTCCGCTCGCTTATGAGCGGCGATACAGCGTACAAAAATGGACCTTTGGAAGGGTGGGTGGGGTGACTAGCGTGGTTCAAGTAATAAAGTGCGCACAAAAGAGAGCGACCGATCGGTTGAGCGCCACTTCACAGTCAATTCTGCAGCATGCTGTCTGACTGGCATGCGCCAAAAGAGAGAAGACTACAGTGATACCCTGGGAGAAGGGCGTGTGCAATCGTTAAACTGCAACTGTCCAGGTGCACGTTGGTTCGCCGTATTGTCAAAGATGCCCATAATGTAGTTTGCCCATCGACGATTTTATCATGGTTTGGAACTTTCGTAGGTGCCTTCTCTTGTACATCTTCAAACTCATTATAGAAGAACCGGCAGGTTCATTCCTTGATTTGACACGCGCATAAACTCTAAAGAGTAGGTCCCCTCACCGTAGCCAATCATAGACTGAGTAGCAGACGCCATTTTTGTTTTGTTTTGTTTTGTTTTGTTTTTGTTTTTTTTGGGGGGGGTGGCAAAAGGAGAAATGTCCAGGACGTACGATGAGAGAAAAGAAGAGGAGTCCTCCTCTCCCCTTCGCGTGTTCCCCTTTCACGGCCAAGCATGCCAAGCAGGCTAAGCCAAACAGCGCCCGCTTTATAATTGCTAAAAAAAGGTTGTGACAGTAATAACTGATAAACTTGAGGTCGACGGTCCACTCATTTTACCCCCCGCACCCCCCTCTCTCCCCATCAATGCTCCGTTTTAAGGGCATTTAAATCTATTGTAGTCAAAGCTACACAGAAAGGAGAGAAATTGAAACAAGGATGTGACCTCGCGCACCGAAGGCCGCGCACTAAATTAACTCTGCCACCCTCGCTGATTGCTTGTGTTGAAATACAATAATAACGATAATAATAATAATAATAATAATATTAATACTGTATTTCATAATAATGATAATAATAATAATAATAATAATAATAATAATAATAATAATAATAATAATAATAATAGTCAGAAACGCATTATAGAGTGTAATACATTTATAGCTCTAGCTTACAAACAACCTTCCCACGCTTTTGAACCCACTGCAGATAAATCAACTTTGGAGATAATAGGTATGCCTTATGTGCAATTGGTGGACAGCTTAAAGTAAGATTTAAAACGTACCTAGCCTGCCGGCAGTGTTGCACTCCCGATGCGCACCTGTGCTCTGTGCTCGTGTACATGTATTTGGTACTTGTACCAAAATCGCCTAAAACTAGTCCTCCATATTCGCACGCTGTAAATATCGTCGTACAGTAAGTACAAGGGTACTAGCTTACGCCGAGAGTGCAATATCAAGGAATTGATGTAGCAAGCGCAAGATAGAACGGTAGCAAGATTTTCTCGCTCGTGCTTTTTTACTTGTAATTATAAACTCCATAATAGCGTGTTGCAGAATAACTGCGAAACGTATTAGGTGATTTCCTAAGCTGACAGATCTATCAACAAACAACAAGAAAGAACACGTTATTTACATATCGTGGTTTGCAATTGATAGACACGCTCGGGGATCACAAGCCTATGATCGCTAAAACTGCATGGTACAGAAAAAAAATGAGACTGTCTGCTCATTCAATGGCATACCTATAACATGTAGGTTAGGGATGGAATAGTTTTTCACACAATCAGAAATAATCACTGTGTGTCATGTTTACGTAACGCAATCGAGTCTAAAACGGCTCTTTCATGTAACACGTGACATGTCGAGCGAGCGGGAATTTTGCTGTGGTTTGTCTCAGTTTCATTGCAGAAATGAAGTCAAACAAGGACACAAGGTACAAACAAACAAATTGTAGACCTGATTATATACTAGAAAGGATAGATATATATTTGGTGTAGATTTTGAAAACTTTGCTGTTTCGTGATAAGAACTGGCATTGACCCAAATGTTTACATTGGCGAGGCGAGTTCAAATCCTGAAGGCCAGGATAACAGTTCTTCAATCACGGCTGAAAAAACGGCATGAAACTTTCCACCTAATGTATATAAAACATCTATTTATCACTGTGGGACTTGAGATTGCTTAAATTAAACGTATTTTGGCCGCAACATTGGTTGGAGGATTGATTTGTGTCGTGCCGAACCTCTTATCTGTCAAGTCAGAAAGGTCAAATTACACCTAAATGCACCGTAAACTTTGCGTTCCCAAAAATTCATTTCATATGTTGCCCAGAGTTTTGGAAGCATATTTTGAAAGCTTAGAGATTGCTTTTTAATGTGGAATGTCTTTTTCTGTTTAAAATCATGTATCGGATGTGATTTTAAGCCTTTGAAAGTTGACAATATTTTGCTCGCGTAAAGTCTTCAAAATTTTGTAAATATTTAAAAATTCATAAAATATTCCAGTTGCAATCAATTCGAAAACATGACCACTCAAAATGTGTATTAAAACCCGTTTAATACGGTAATTAACTTATCGGGTTGAATGATATTTGAATTCGATTGAAATCGTGGTCTTTTTGTAGCCCGGTCAAGGGGCCCGAAAAAGCGGTCTAGAGGAGGCCGTCAATCGCCCGAAATTGGCATTCGCCGTATCGCCAAAATATTTATCCAATGAAACTAAAATTTATATTTTCATAACTAGAATACCTAGGGTAGTCTACATAATTTTTTTGAGATTTTTCAAAAATTTTATTTTTTCCCACCTCTGGTCGATATTTACAGACATCCGCTCTTAAAAACCGACATAAAACTCGTAATAAAAAGTGTTATGACTCAGTCAATTCCAAGCGTGCCCATCCCCCCGGGGATCTGTCGGGCTTTTTTCGTTTCCATCTTGTACGGTTCCGGCGATGGGGAATTTGTCAGAAAACCTCTGCCCGAGTGTGGGGCATTTGTTAATTCTTTTAGAAGCGGTTTAGATTGCTCCTTTTCACTTAGAAATTTGCCCATTTAGATAGTTACAGATATTGACAATAAAGAATATTTTTAATACACATGCTTTAAAACGATAGTGTGATTTTCGCTCCATCACCTCCCTACCTCACAATATTTTTTTTGGATCTGTCTAAGAAATTGCTTCCCACTATCGTGATCAGTTCGAACATGGAGGAAAAACAATCAATACATCGTTTGAAGAAAGTTTAAAAGAAAATACACTTTCTTTGTGAGCGAATACTTGAGACAGGGGAAGGCCTAGAAAGGCTCTGCAAGTTATTTGAAAGCTAATATAAACTTTGTATTTTGTGTGATCGATGCTACAATTGATATGTGGACGAAAAGGTTCCATCCTGATGAGAAAGTAGTCATGTTAAGTTCGTCCATTGTTTGCTTTTGGAGTGGGGAATTCGACTCCATCTTTTAGCACTCTCCAAAGAAAATCACTTTTTGAATAATTAACATGGTCAGATGAAAGTCTTATACTTGATGATGTTAACCTTAAGCGACAAGCGATTAAGTCGGGGACCACGAAGCACGCACGCAAGCGGCTAAAAAGTGAACTCGAAATCAGCTACATAAACTCGTTCAAATTGGCCTCTTCTGTTTTATCGTACACATCTTCCAAAACCAGCTAAAATGACAGGCAGCCAAAGAGAGGTTATTGAGCTTTCTGTTGTCCCAGTTAGAAGTCGAAAGCAGGGCTCTTCAAGTCAAAGACAACTGAAAATGGGCAGCGGTAATGAAAGCTAAAGGAATGACTTTTAACTTTTACGTCAAGGCTTTTACCTCAGATACAAGGTAAAGAAAGTGCCAACCTATTAATTACGAGCTGAACTCGTCAATTTAGCTCGCACCCGATACTGAAGAACAAAATGAACAAGATGGCGTCAAAGCTTCCCGCTCCAGCGACGAAGGCGATGAAGAAAGCAACACCATCATCTGATCAATTATGGAGACTTTAAAATCACACAAATTACAGAGACTTCACACGGCACGCGCCCTTACTCAATCCAGTTATGATGCTGACACCAACCAACTAATTAAAAAGTTAGACTGGGACAATTTAGAAAATCAACGTCAAAACCTAAAGGTCGAGATGGTCTATAACCCTTTAAACGGCCTCACACCCAGTTATTTGTCCTCTAAACTCTTCAGCGGAGTGATATGGTTACAAAAAAAAAAAAATAGCTACGGTGGTGCAGTCCTCTGGAACAGTCATCCCCAAGCTGTCAGGCAAGCAAAATCTCTAACTAATTTTCAACGGTCGTTTATTAATTGTGACACGGCATTCATGAAAAACAGGTTATAATTTAAAAGTTTTCTTTTCTTGGTTAGTAACATTTTTATACTGTTGATACTGGATCTGTATACATAGCCTTTAGTGACATATTGTATGTTTTCCTTATATTATATTGATGGAAATATTTATTTGTTTGATTATGCCTGGTGTTTATTAACCGTGTTTATTATTCATTCAAAATATTTCCCCAATTCTGATTGGCTAAAAGCAAACGCATAATTCACCATAACCAGTTACTGATGACCAAATGTGGAAGAATTTTGTTTTTACCAAAGGAAATGACGTCAAAAATGCAGCCCGCTACAGGTTAATGAACCGTTAACCGAGAGGACCTGGGGACGAGGTTGAGTTGTTTTGGTTTTGAAAATAAAAATGGCCCACACTTCACTCGTTTCAAGAGGAACAACTAGAGCTAGAACTAGGCGAATTAATAGCTAAAAACATAGCAAAAACAGCAAGAAGACAACTCGGAGGGCGACAGCTGCTCTTTGGAGAATATATATTTGCGGAGCTGGACAAACGTAAACGTACACTATCGAAGATGAACTTAACATCGATGGAGGTAAGCATGTTTTAGCTATGTTTTTAGCTATGTTTTAGCTATGTTTTAGCTATTTCGAAGGATGTTATAACACCCTCCTCGATCTCCATAATTCTTCATAAGATACTCAGCCTTATTCATTAACTGTTAAATAAATAAAGATGATGATGATGAAATACCAACTATCTTGATATTAACTCTTGGACGTATAGCCCCCTCTGAGGTTTTTCTGAGTTTTTCCCTAGAGGAAAAAAGATCAGCACCTGACATTTTCAGTAGGTGTTTGCTTATTTCTCGCGTGTATTTTGAAACAAGTTCGGTGATGGTCAGTTTCTATGGTTACGAGATATGACGTCATTGCCAACGAGCCATCCGAGCGAAGACGCTCGGATGGCGTGGCGGCAGCAGAATAGAGCCGCACAAGACTGGTTTGCAATAGGCAGAAAAATTCTCGATGGAGCTTAAAAAAGTGTAACCCATAATTCATAACCCTTAACCTGATGTAATGTAGATTCCCGTGAGACCAAGTGATCAGTTTTCAACCAATCAAAAGGCAGTACCTGGCGCACGGGCTAAAGTTGAATGTGTTACGCGTTTTAAAATACAAAATTTTACACAATTCCCGCCATCGCGACTTCCTGTGTTTAATTGTTGGAAAATCAAGTGTTGGGGAAAAAAATCTAACCAGCAAAAAAAAAAAAAAAAAAAA
>CALNXI010001560.1:58626-91126 GCA_942486025.1 Porites evermanni | reverse complement strand
AAATTGCACATACGGGTTTGTTTTGCTCGCCTTAGTCAAATCAAGCTGCAGCAATTGTTTACGGGAAAAGAGTCAATTGTTTTGAAGTCACTGCCCGCAGTTGTCGTTCTCTACTTCACAGCGAGTGAAAAGGACAAATTGCGTACAGAAAGTTATACTTATAAAGAACAGACTGTGACTTTCACAGTGCACTGGAAGACAAAACTATGTAATGAAAAATGAAAAAAATTCTGACTATTATTACTTAAGCAACAGAAAAATGATCTTGAGTAAGCTTCCTGGCCTTCTATTTCCGAGAAAGTTTAATAAGCGCACAAGTTTGTTTAGTCTGATGCGTTATAACAGCAATCTGATTCTTTGACTGAAGACAAAGATAAAGCTGGTTCTGCAAAGGTAATAAATCTGGGCATGTAAAAAAAGTAACCGTGACTACTAATAACAGAATTCAAACGGGTTTTAATTGAACCCGGCGAAATCAACTCATAAATTAATCAGATGCACAATCAGAAAAATACTCGCCTCTTAAGATTAGTTCAAAACCTTTTATTCCACCTCAGACTGACGGAATGATCCGTTTTTCCTTTAACATTGGTTGTTCTGAATCCAAAGTAATTTTCATGCGACGAATAAAAAGCAAACATGTCAAACAAAAATGCTTTACAGGGAGCAAACGTTCGCACCTCGTGCATTTCACTCAGAACTCCAGCAACAAACAAACACAGTCAACATGGTCAACACACAGAAAAGCCCGCCTTGAGCCTGCGATAAAGGATGCGCAGAAGCTTGCGCAGAACGTTTTTCCGCCCTGAAGTGCGCATATAGATTCAAGCCAATTGAGCGGAATATTTCAGGGTATACCACAAGACAGCATTCAGTGATTAATTTACCCCATGACACTCATTATCATTACGACGTAAAAGAAGTCATTCTTTACAAAACAGGAAAACTGAAACGAGTTTTAATGCTAAGTTTTAATGCTAAGTTTAGATATTACCTGTAACAATTTTAAAATATCAACAACGATTTCTGTACATGCCACTTTTAGGTATTTATTCCTCTTTTAAAACATGTCTTTGCTTGGAAAATTCACAACTTTCTAGTATTTTTCCTGTTAATGACATGAAACATTAAGCTTTTCACCGTTTGTATGTGTTTTGATAATTTGTTCGTGTTATGATAAATTCCTCATCTTCTGTCTTCGTTGTTGTCTGTTCTATTTCGTTTTATGCTACAATACATTTTCTGAGAAATCAAAATAATTGTTAAAGCCGTGTTTTAGTTCATTTTTACAAAGTCGCGAGACTCTGCTCGGTTTCGTGGTGGAAAATTCTGGAGGCCTTAAGAAATGTCGGGATTTCTTCTGATTACGACCCGTTTCTTACCGCAGAATATGTAACTCTAGCTTTCTTGTCTTCATTATGACATGGGATAATTATTCACATTGATTTCATTCCATAATCGTTTACTTCGTACACTGTGCTTGGATATGTCTAAGGAGAAAATTGACAGCTTCAAAAAAAAAGGGGGATTCTTGGCCAAAATTGGCACACACTCCTACTGGCCTCTTTTACGTTAAAAAAAAAAAAACATTGTTTAAAACTTGCTTTTAAATACTGTGTGGATGACCGCTCTCTCCTCGCCCAGAGATCTAGAGACACCCTTCAGTCCCTTATTTCAAGGTCTTAATGAGTGCCCCCTCTTAACTCAAGCTCTACATAAGCGCCCCCTTATCACAAACTCCGTTCCCTTGCCTCAAGGTTTGGAAAGCTTTCCCTCCCTTCTTACCTCAAGGTCTGGACGAGGTACCTTATCTTCAGGTCTGGGTGAGATACCCGACCCCACCCCCTTACTTCAAAGGCTGGCCAAATAGCTCCTTTCCCACTTTTACCTTAAGGTCTGCATACATAACTCAGCAGTCCGAAGTTGATCTTCTATTTTATTTATTTTATTACTTTTTCAATTTGTTTACTTTTTCTTGTTAGCTCTAGACTGCCCTGATGGCTGGCAAGCGTTGGAGAGTTCTTGCTATAAGGTGATGGATAAGTTTGGAAATTCGCAAACATTTGGTTGGCTAAAAGCGCTACGCGTGTGTCTTGGACTTGGGGGCAATCTTGTTAGCATAACGAGTGAAAAGGAAAAAGAATTTGTTCATGACTTTTCCTCTTCGACGATAAGAAACGATACCGCCTGGATCGGCCTGATTTACGATTCTCAGTGGAAATGGATCGACGGAAGTTCTTTTGACAATTTTTCATCCATCAACTGGCTTAAAAGCACAACGAGCCAAGAGAATATAACAAAATGCGTGGAGCTTTCAAGAAAAGGCTGGACCCTTACTGAATGTTGCAAGGCAAGCCAGTATTACATCTGCGAAAGACCAAAAGGTGAGCAGTAGATGCATATTAAATGAGGGTAAGTGAGACCTTCCATGTGAGTTAAGGTGACTCGACCCAGTTTTTTGGGGGGGTACCATCCTACTTTGAAGCTCTCTGGTATCCCCACCTTTACTTTTATCGTAAGTCTAACACATAGAATGGATAACATATAGATCAATCTACAATATAACATAAAATTTTTGGCGATCGGAGTAAATGTCACGTGGTTATAATGCCACGCCCCTTTGAGGTCTGAGTCGAAAATCTGCTGTTGCCGGCATTTTTTCGTGAAAATCTCTCGGCTACACATAGTGCGCATTAGTGCCTTGCGCTGAACAGAGTTTCACCAAAATCGCAAAGACCCAATTCGAGAAATTCAGCGGTTTCCAAATTTAGGTCATAATTTATGCGAAAATGATAAGCAAACTTTACACGGATTATATCTAATAAACTATGAGATTCATCTCTTTATTTTGGGCATCGTTATAACAGATGGGTCCTTGCAAGTCAGCAAAACGCTTTAGGGCCTTGTAAATGCGCGCGATTTCGAGCAAAGCAAACATATAGAAATTATAGTTTTCGCTATTTGTTGACGTTTGTCAGCGTTTAAGAGTCCTTCTCACGAAAAAAGCATTTTCTTAAAAATTCGTAGTTTTTTTTCCTTCAAATTTTTTCAGGGCCACAATTGATTAACTAACTACCCGGACTCTGAATTTCATGGTCATTGAAAAACTGTGACATTATCTTCTATAAGCCCAAACTTGAGTAAACATTGAAGATTTTTAGCGTTTTGGCTGAGTTTGTGCTTTGGGAGTTGTCTATTGTTTCTAGTCTGTCATTATACAGCATTCTTGTTCAGCACGCGTGCAATGACCGCGCTTGGCTGACTTCCGAATGCTCACCGAGATATAATAATTTTGGTACAGTGAGACAGGCCATCGCGTGATACATAGAGGTTTAAGTCACAATTTTTAATCAATTCTCGTGCTTCTTGTGCCTTTGCAAAAAAATCAAGAAGTGCTACACACTAAATCTACTTACTATTAAAAAAATATCATTTTTTCATAGGTTTAATGCAAGCCAATAATTAAACCAACTCGTGACGGGAATATCTCGGTGAGCATTCGGAAGTCAGCCAAGCGTGGTCATTGCACGCGTGCTGAACAAGAATGCTGTATAATGACAGACTAGAAACAATAGACAACTCCCAAAGCACAAACTCAGCCAAAACGCTAAAAATCTTCAATGTTTACTCAAGTTTGGGCTTATAGAAGATAATGTCACAGTTTTTCAATGACCATGAAATTCAGAGTCTGGGTAGTTAGTTAATCAATTGTGGCCCTCAAAAAATTTGAAGGAAAAAAAGCTACGAATTTTTAAGAAAATGCTTTTTTCGTGAGATTGACTCTTAAACGCTGACAAACGTCAACAAATAGCGAAAACTATAATTTCTATATGTTTGCTTTGCTCGAAATCGCGCGCATCTACAAGGCCCTAAACTGTTTTGCTGACTTGCAAGGACCCATCTGTTATAACGATGCCCAAAATAAAGAGATGAATCTCATAGTTTATTAGATATAATCCGTGTAAAGTTTGCTTATCATTTTCGCATAAATTATGACCTAAATTTGGAAACCGCTGAATTTCTCGAATTGGGTCTTTGCGATTTTGGTGAAACTCTGTTCAGCGCACGGCACTAATGCGCACTATGTGTAGCCGAGAGATTTTCACGAAAAAATGCCGGCAACAGCAGATTTTCGACTCAGAGCTCAAAGGGGCGTGGCATTATAACCACGTGACATTTACTCCGATCGCCAAAAATTTTACGTTATATTGTAGATTGATCTATATGTTATCCATTCTATGTGTTAGACTTACGATAAAAGTAAAGGTGGGGATACCAGAGAGCTTCAAAGTAGGATGGTACCCTCCAAAAAAACTGGGTCGAGTCGCCTTAAGGCTTTGTAAATTAGAGAAATATATGTTAGAAACCTTTGGCAGCAAGATTTGAAAAGAATACTTTTTCCACCAGAAACATGATCTCGATGAGGCTTACTTTTGTTGGAGTGAAAAAAGAAACATTCTTCTAAACCAAGAGAGAATTTTTGTCTAAACTTTTGCTAGGTTTACTGGGACTTTTATGAATTTTAATCAGGTATGTACGTTGCCCATGCTTTTGGCGAATCCCCGAGTAAAACGTAACTATCCCGTGAAACCTTTTCTTGATGGTGCTTGACACAAGAAGTTTCTTGTTTTCAAGCTCAGTTTTGTCTCATTTCATTCTTCTTTCCGTCTATCTTGATATGACTAAAGCAATTGTACTGGTAAGGTTTTACTTCATTCATTTTACCCGCATGTCTATTTGTCCAATCTGTCAGGCCCACTGGCTTGCCCTGTTGATTGGTATCTGAATGGATCATCATGCTACACATACAAAACAAACAATAAAACATGGAATGATGCAAGACAGAGCTGCTCTCTTCTTGGAGGTGATTTGGTGAAAATAGATAAGGACAATGAGATGTCATTTCTGGTTCAGTATATGGACACTACCAGTTTAAAGGAGTTAGCAAAAGTAAGTAAGAATCAGTAAAAACAGAGAGAACGTGATGCTGATAAAAAAAATCCATAAGAAAAGTAATGTATTTACATTCGATGCAATTTGTACCAGAACACTACCCCTACTGGAAACTTCTCCATGTGGAGGGTAGGGGGAAGCCTAATAATCAGTCGCAGGGGGGAGACTAAATAGCGTCAGTGCTCACACCATAGTGGAGTCTATTAAGGGTGTTGAGTGATGTCAATACCTCTAAGACAAGCTGGCAGGCCCGAGGACGGCTTGTCAGTTAGTTGGGACTATTTTCCCTAAGAATATTAATAGCTTATATACGCAAAGCAACCTTACAGGGTACGGGGCATAATCTAAACAAAGTATTTGCCACCTAAAGTCCTTTTTCAAGGGTAGATCCAGAAAATTAAGAAAGAGGGATCCGGGATACTAGCCAGCTGTATTAAGTCTTTAAAATCGACTCTAAAACACTCTCACTGATAGTATCTGAGTCTAAAAACTAAGGCTCTTGAACAAAGATTTTCCCGAGAATTCTTAAAAGTTTTAACACAATTTCAGGAAAAAAAGTGACCTGCGGTTTTCTCTACCCCCTCTCAGTTCCCCTTTGTCCTTTTCACTCTGCGCAAATTGAATACAGTAATAATAATAATAATGATAGTGATGATAATTACAATGGCGATATGAAACTGGATATATGGAATGACCAGCTCCCAATTGGCTAAAGAGCATAGTTAACACAAAGGTTATGGGTTCGAATTTCGTAGCGTTCAAATTTCTTATCAGGTAGTATTAAAAGTCTGGATGCCCTCCCAGTAGTAGTAAAATCATGGGACAAAATAATGGATTTACCAAGGTCAAAGGCGCAGTCAATCGATTGCACACCTTTGTACATCTTTGACGTGCGACAAAGGCGTATTTGATCAGCATTTTAGCTCCTATCAAAGGCGTCTTTCAAATATGTCATTAACGTGCGTCAAAAGTCCAGAAAATCCATTTTTTTCTCCCCTGAAAAACTCGGAGTTTGGCGTAACCAACCGCCGCGCTGTGAATCTGTGAATCTCCCTAATGTCGAATATTGAATTGGTAAAAATATAAACACTAATATTTTTATTATTATTATTATTATCATTATTATTATTATTATTATTATTATTACAAGTGATACCCGTCAAAGTGAGTTTTAAGTATTTTACATTATATAAAGCTTGGAGATCAAACCCTAAAATAATTTGATCAAAAAGGGTTTAACTTAGCTTTTTCGTCTTTCTTCGGTACCGCATATTTATACGACGAAGTCACGGTTTGAGGTTGTCTTCTATAGTGAGAAGTGATTCCATTTCCTTTTATCGATGGATGGATGAAACTTAATCGCTCTTTTTGGTATACAAATCATGTTCAGTGACATACAAATCAGGTCAAAGAGAAAGTAAACTCAACTATTACAGCTGATCATGTCTTCAGTCGCGGCACAAGCCGATTAATAAAATGGATTTAGAAAGAGAGATACGAAATGCTCTTACTGCAAAGAAAATAACAACTTAATTACTGCCTGCAAACCACTACATCTAAGCTGAAACTTATGCCATGTTAGACCCCTTTAAAATGTAAAATTTCTTATGAGTGCTGAAAACCTATTTTAGTCGACGAGAGTAATTAAATACGGCAGTTGATTCGGACCTCGGAAATGATGGTGCCGGATTTAACTCGTTTTGTTGTTAAATATTCCCAGTCTCTAGAAAAATTTTCTATCCAATATGGATAAGTGTTTCTATAATAGTGCATTAGCGACCGGTCAATAATTAGGGGGTGGTGGGCGGGGCTGGTGCATCAGTGAGTAAATGTCTAAACCTTTTAGACATTATTTTTTCTAACCCCCCCCCCCTACCTCCCCGCCCACTGCAATCTCCTCTAAGATTTTTCCTAAGAAGAAACAAAAGTCTATGAGTATCCAAGAAAATGTGATGAGGATATTATTGGAAAAAATAAAATAACTCGAGACGAATTACCTATGGAATAGGGTGTATATGGAGGATGCCCTCTCTGTCCCCTTTATAGTCTCTTGCTTCAAGGGGATTCCAACCCGGACCCTCAGGATCAGTTAGAACTAAAAGTTAATGCCTTTCTCCACTGGAACACCTCTGTAAACGCTGACAATAGTCCAGTTTCGTATTAAAGATTACCGCTGAATACAAATATTAACGACACATTCATACAGGGTTAGCCTCGACGTAAAGTAAAATATTCAGAAATTCTGGCAAGTAAGTGTTTGAAATTTGAATATACACAATAGACTGAGTAATAGATAGGTCTTTTTCTTGTTGGAATTTGTGAACATATTACCTCAGATGGAGGCTACGGCTAAAAAGTGCATCTTCACTTCTTTAATTCAGCGGTAATAGCGAACTCGAAAATGGACTATTCGAGTTTAAAAGAGGTATTTATTCCTTCTTTTCAAGGACCACTCTTTCGTTTTTTTTCTTTTTAATTTCCGTCTAGAATTAAATCTTTAACTGATCGAAAGCTAGACGTAAAACTCACAATAAACCCATTAATACTCTTTCAGGCTTGGTCCATGCCGGGGAATGTTTAAGAAATTTATGAACTATCGATTGCGCGGCTACCGACTGAACCGTATGACCGTACGATTCTCTCCCTGCTCGCAAGGTGTCTTTTCATCGGTGGGGGAAAACATTGACACAACATTATTCATTATTATTTCCATTGCTTCAGGTTACGGTTAGAAGAGCTGCTACATGATCTCCCTTCCCAGAATGAAGAAGAAAAAAACAATGTCGCCGCCAAATACATCCTTTTAGTTTTTAAAGTTCTCCTTTATTAACAAACGTTGAACATTTATTTTGACAAACAAACAGTAGAGTTGAAAAAAGGATTTTAAGAAAGTCTCAAGAGTAGGTCTTCTTCTCGATTTTAACTTGCAATATAGGTCAGTTTACGCAACTCTTAAACTTCTGGCTCAGTTTTCGTTTGGTTCTGCTTTGAAAATGGAATATAATTACTCAGAGACAATACAGTGTAAAGAATTGTCAGGAAAAACAACAAAAACGTGCCAACTTATGACAAAACAGGTACTTTAAAAACGAGCTAAAACATTCCAAACGCTTTGATCACGTGACTGATGACGTCATGTCCCTCTTTTGGTCATGAAAAAATTATCCAGTAGAACAATACTTTCCTGCAAATTTTCTCTGCCGTGTGATAAAAGGTTGACTCTACAGCCCGACTTTTTCGCTTATATCCGTTACCCCTTAAATTTTAAATGTCGCACGTCAACTGGGTATTTTTAAATTCCCCACACAACTAAAATCTTAAATATGCTATTTGTCTTTAATTCGTTAATGAAATCTTGTCTTAGCAACATAAAAACCTAAATCGGAAATAGTCATGTGACTGATGATATCATTACCTTATATGTGAGATGGCAAGATATTTTATGGCAAATACTATCTTGTTGTAGTCTGACAGTCTTCTACGTATAAAATTGTCAAAGTTATATAAAGCTGTCTAAAAAATTACCTGAAAGGATTTTTTATATAAAGCTGTTTAAAAAATTGCCGCAAAGGATTTTTTATGATAATTATAATTTACTTTTACAATTACTATTACTAAAATCTTCCCACACTGCTCACTTCCACACTCCTCCTGCACAATCCACACTTTTAAGCCATGCTTGTACCATTTGTCGATGCAATTTATTCTATGTTTCTGGTTAAGGATCACGTAACCCGTGTCTTTTTGTCGTTTCTCTGATTGGGCGAGCTCGGATCAAATACACTAGTATGCTGCATAGTTTACTGTTATCATCATCTTGACTGCTATAAATAATACGATTTTATATTTAACATTATTATCAGATCAAATTAAAAATGCAAGCAACACAATCCAAGATAATACACGCATGTAACTGTGATTTTGTAGGCCTATGGCATTACCATTTAATTAAATCTTTAACTTTCATTAGTTGACTTGTTTTTATATCGTTTAAAGAACGTTTGGATTAGACAAAAAAAAAACTCAGACTGTGTCAGAATGGTCATGGAGACGAATGATGGAAAGACGAACGATGTGGGCTGTGACCAACGGAATACTGCCTACCTTTGTGAAAAGCTAGTCAAAGGTATGATTTTTTTTTTTCATTCCGTGATTTCTTCTATTTGAAGGCTTTATCTAATAACATGTGTGTTTTAAAATAAGCATGTCCCTTTGAAAAGGTAAATGAAAAGCTCCTAAAGATAAGTAGGGATCTGAAGATTCCTTTTTAGTGGCTACCACTTAATTATAGTAAAGTTAATTGCCTTTATTATATGAAAATAAACTAAGGCCTCCCTTTTAGCCTTGTCTAACTCCATATCATACCCTTCACATGATTTTGATGCTAAAGCAGTGGCGGATCCAGGGGGAGGGCTGAGGGGGTTGCAACCCTCCGCTTGGGAAGTTTTCAAACTTGTCTGGCTACCCATGTCTATCCCTTTCTCCATTAAGCGGACCTCCAACTAAGCGGACACCTTCTATTAAGCGGACACTAAGCCAGGTCCCGAAATCAACGCCTTTTATTATATGGCAAAACCCGTCAGGCAAATCCGTGTGCTTTGATTGGTTCTTTCTCGGTCGGGGTTTTGCAGTACGGACCGTTTCCATGGAAACGGTCAAGCCGTTGTTTTGGAGCAAAGTCGGCAAATTCAAAATTTGCAACCAAAAACAGCGAAAAAAAATGTGAATATTGTCAGTCTTCATAGCGAAACTACCAGAAAAAGCTAAAAAGATTGAAATTTTACTGAGATTTCAAAGGATGGATGAAGAAGAAAAACATTCTCCGAGCTATCTGGAAACTTTTGATGCAGAAACTGAAACAGGCATCGCTGAAAGCCAGGAGGCCAAAGACGATTTTATCAACCAACAGAAAAGTGTAAACATAAACAAAAAGACGGCTACTGATATGAAATGTCTCTTCTCCGCTACATTGAAGCTAATGGTATGAAAAACGGGAAAACTGAAAGCTTACCTGCGTCCGAGCTTCAAAAATGTTGTCGAAATTTGCTTGAACGCACGGAGGAAAAAAGGAGTAGAATAAGAACCGGCGACAGAGCCCAGTTTTTAGCGCAGTATAACCTTACGGCGATACTTAAAAGAAATATCCATTTAACATATCCAAGGACAATGAGTTCGAAAAATCCAGAAAAGTCTTTGCATCGAAGCGAAAGTCACTTGTTCTGACAGGAGCAGGACAAAGTAAACAAACCGCAAGCTGCTCAGACCATCGACGAAGACGAACAGGATGCCCTTTTTCTAATTTTGAATTCGGCGATCCCAAACCAGTTGCGCTTCAAAGAACTGAGTGGTGGTTTTTAGCGGAGCTCCATGCGCAGCGCGAAGTGCCGCGCGTGGGCAGAGCCCTTTAGCTAAGGAAATTTGGTAATCTACCCATCCGAGAAAATTTGGTAATCACGTGGTCGTACATGGACCGCCCGCCTGACCGTCTGTCCGCACCACAGGCATACCAATGTAAAACAACTCAATGAATAGGTATGGCAACCCAAATGCAACTCAAGGTTTTATTTGGAAGGAAATCTCATGGCCGCCCCGACTGTTAGAGAGCAAAACCAACAACAACGTCGTGTCTTTTTTGGCGTTATTTTTATGTTTACACTAACGTGGATAACAGAGAAAGAGCTAGGGCGAGTTATTGAAAACAAAGGAGACGAATTTCGTAGGAAGAAAAACATGGAAATTCAAAGCGGCGGTGAGAATGCGAAATGCTTTCTGCCAGCAAGGTGAAAATGAGCGCCATGAACACAGGAAACAAAACATTGGGTAAACACATACGACAATTCCTCCATAAAAATAATGTTTAACTAGGACGTTTGACGTTTTAGTCGTACAAAACAGCGTTGTAGTCGTGCAAGACAACGGCAAGGGAAAGACAAAAAAGCGTGCTGCATGTGCAAATTTGTTTTTTGCTAATTAGAAGAAAAACTGTGCTGCACGTGCAATTGGTTTTTTTTGCTAATTAGATATATTCGTCTTGAAGCTATTTTCATTGTCGTCCCCGTTTAGCATTACACGATTTAATTTTTTTGTTAACTTTACACGTATTATTAACCAGAGCTTCGCTTTTAGCCCTGGCTAAATCTATATATTATACAAAACTTCGGTCTCCGAGCAAGAGAACATCAGTCAAGTGATCCGTTACTGTATTCCAACGCTCCATTTTTTACAGGTGCAAACTAAACATAGGATCCATCAGCAGGTTCACATTGCAAATATTTCATGGTAATGTGAAAATTGTCCAAAATGAAAGGAAGCTTCGAACTGTTATCGAGTTATTGACCGAGCTTGCTCGAGCCCGACTGGGGAACATTGGCCCTCAGTCGTGGCAGTACTGACCTCGCTGCGCTCGGTCCGTACTGCCACGACCTCGGGCCAATATTTCCCAATACGGCCTTCGCGCTCGGTTAGTAAGCGGTTATTATTATTTTTTTTAAGCTTGCGTGCGGGCGGAATCCTACAAATCCTGCAATCTGACTGGTTCCGAGCGCAGACAGTTTTTTTACGATCTTGTCCGCTAACCCGGGCGGAATCGTTGGCAGCTTCATTCACAAGTTTGTTTGTTGTTGTGAATGAGCAAAACCGGTGATTCAGAACCATTTTTCGTTTAAAACTTGCGCTATTATTAGCGTTATCTAGGGAAAAGTGAATTTTGTTATTCAGACAAAACATCTGAAGGAATGCTATTCCTGAACCCGGACAAGACGAAACTGATTGTATATGGAAGTCCTCAAATGAAATCGAAACTTCAGGATTTTCGCACTACCCTCTTGGGTAAAGAACTTTTACCCGTCGACACTGTTAAGGACCTGGGCGTAGTGTTTGATAGTAAACTCTCATTCAACGTCCACATAATTAAAACAGCATCATTTTGTATGTCTGCCCTAGGGCAAATTAATCGAGTTAAACATATATTTAGAAAAGACATACTTGTTACAATAATTAATTTTCTCGTGTTTAGTAAGTTTTATTACTGCTCGTCCGTCTGGTCGAATACTTCTGCCAGCAATATACACAAACTACAAGGTGTACAGAATTTCGCTGCTCGCATAGTTTCTGGGACAAGGAAGTTTGATCACGTATCTCCAGCCCTGAAAGACCTGAGACGGATACCAGTTAAGTCCCACCCGTATCTATGAGACGCCATTTTGGCCTTTAAATCCATGACAGGTGAGGTACCAAACTACCTCAGTTCAAATTTGTTTTTAAATTTAATTAAAACACTTTCAATTACAAAGTACTTACTTACAATTCTGACTTACAAACAGTGTATGGTACTTATGCTACTAACAAAACTATACTCTACTTACAAAACAATACTTACTTACAATGTGAGATACTTACGCTACTAACAATACTATACTCTACTTACAATACAAAACTTGCAATAGTTACTTACAGTGAGATACTTACACTACTAACAGTGCTATACTCCACAGCTACTTGCATTACTTACAATACGGATTGCATACGCTACAAAAACCAGAAAATAAAGGGAAATAAAATAATAATAAAATTTGAATTCAATCAGTTTGGTGCTTTTGGTACATTTAAAAGCCGTCATATATGCGTTATGCCAGATTAATTCACGAGCTTCTGGGAAAACTTAGCTCCATTTCTCCTGACAAGAAATTGTATAGTTGCATTCTAATTCCGCCAGTTTTTGATAAGCTAGTCTGCTTGGCTTTTTCGATTTGAAAAATGCGGCTGTGAAAGACTCTTGTTCTTTACAGTTTAGTGGTACACTTGGTAGTTTTTTATTTTTCCGGACCTCTCGGAGGGTAGATGTCATTCCATAGAATGTCACAGGGCAAGCCTTTGTACGATACTTTTTTTCAAATTCTGTTGGTGACAAGAAAGTACTTAGTTGTTCCTTAACGATTTGATTCACCTGAGAAATGCCCATTTGATACCAATGAAAACAATGCCAGTGAATAATGAGGACGCTCACTTGTAAACACTAAATCGGGGGGAAAAATTGGTTATATTTGAGGCCCCATTTAAAAGCCTTCCCTGTTTTCAATGTTCTTGAAACTTGCAGGGAATATTTATTGACAATTGATCTCCAGATTGTCGAATTTATAAAAAAAATTATCGAGCAGTTTTTTTGAAAAATGAAAAATTTGTAGACATGGACCAAATTACGTCCAAAAACTGTAACAAAAGCAGCTGAATGCTAGTCAATAAAATTCTTCTTACTCGCGATCGCTCAGAGCAATTCCCCTCTTTTTTTGTCTGCAGTTTTCAATAGAATCAAACCACTATGGGATGAAGCTGTGTTTCCAAAGCTTACCAGTTTCTTAAAATATTAGCGAATTGTGTGGATAGCATGCTATTTCACTGTTTTTATGATTGTTAAAACTGCGTGTCAAAATATTTCGAAAACGCTCTCATAGAATTTGTTGAAACTTTGCCATAATGGAGGCAACTATGGCAGGTACATACTCCCTTAAGCGATTTCTTCAAAAAACTCCTGGTACAGAGAAACACAACGATCAATAAAAAGTGTAATGGCGTCATTACGTTGCCATGGCGACTCCGATTGAAATAAAACCCAGATCATAAGAAATTTTCATCATTATATAATACAGTTGTGGTAACCTTTTTCCCATATCTTAACTCATGCCGACGTAGTTAAAGCTCAAACGTGGGAGGTATCCCCCCAAAAAAATCCAGTCGAGCCACCTTAAGAACTGTTATTTTGCCGATAAGGCTTAGTCTTCGAACTGACCAGCAGCCCATGCAGTTCCGCATTTTTTCTATTTTTTCGACGAAGTTAAGTTTGATTGTAGTTTCAGGGTCAGTTGATAGCCAAACTCCGAGGGCTTTAACCTTTTTATTTTGCCAGTTAAAATCTTTTTCTAGGGTGTACAGAATTTCGCTGCTCGCATAGTTTCTGGGACAAGGAAGTTTGATCACGTATCTCCAGCCCTGAAAGACCTGAGACGGATACCAGTTAAGTCCCACCTGTATCTATGAGACGCCATCTTGGCCTTTAAATCTATGACAGGTCAGATACCAAACTACCTCAGTCCAAATTTTATCTCCAGAGGGAATATTAGTGGTCGGACGACCAGATCATCTTCCCAGCTTAATATACCGCTTTTTAAAACCAAGTCGGGACAGAGATCTTTTTATTACAGAACTGCAATATTGTGGAATGCGTTAAAAACCCATTTTCAATTAAGTGAGTCTCTTATCATTTTCAAACGTAAAATGAAAGCCTCCCTTTTAAATCAATTTTTAATGTCATAAATTTATATGTAAATAGTTTCTTAATGGTTTATTGATAATCAATTTGTGATGTCATAAATTCTATATGCAAATAGTTTCTTGATAACTGTTTATTGACAATTCTTGAGTATTTTTTTTTTTTTGATTACCTGTACTATTAATATTTGTCTCTGAAAAGCCCCCATAGGGAGTTGACAATAAAATTTGTATTGTATTGTATAAGTCAGCCGGAAAAACCGCTAAAGTAAAGCACAACAGCCGGCTCGTGATGTCGCTTCACTAGTTTTATAACCTACACTGTAAGTACTGCAATCTTGCTCTCATTCACCGTTTATTCGACATTTTTCCTCTGTTTGTTGGTTTGCATTCCATTTTTGCTGTCTGAATCTAGATTCTGCCGTTTTTCATTAAATTTTGCCTCGCTAGTTTTCTACTTTTCAAAAAAGGTTGTTGTCAACGATTGTATGTAGCTTTCAATCTTGAATAAACAACACGAACAACTTTTCCAGTAGTCGGTTATCGCCGTTTTTATTTCTTTGTTTATATACTTGTTTAGTTACCCACATCGCCTTCTTTTATTCGAATTCACTTCAAAACCCTAAGATTGGCATGTGTAATTAGCTCTTTTTATAAAGCCTTTGTGCAGTTTTAATCCCGCTCGATTGAAATAATCTTAAAGTAAATATTCAGCCGAAGACAATCTTTGATGTATTTTCTTTCCTGTGGCTTTAAAGTTCGTCAATTCTTTTATCCTTGTTTGACACTCAGATTATGAATTGTTTACCAATTAACAGAAACATTTCTTTATTCTAAAAAGAGACCTTAATTGTGGTAATATAAATTACAAGTTAAAAATTATGTTGTAATGTTTTGTTTTGGTTTGCAATCGATCGCGCGCTTTGAATAACATCAAGACAAACGCGCCCTTCTTCAACACACATAGGTTGGAGGCTGAAGTAAAATTTTCCTGAAACTTTTAAATCTCAGAAGGAAAAAAATAAAAATGTCATTCACCGGCCTAGGTCGGTCCGTATTGGGAGAAACTGTGCCCTCGGTCTGAGTACCGCCGTGGGCCTATGGCCTCGGGCGGTACTCAAGACCTCGGGCACAGTTTCTCCCAATACGGACCTCCCAGCCGGTGAATAACATATATATATTTCCCTTTATAACGAACCCCTATTCGGCGGACACCTCTATTATGGGGACGCCGACACTAAAATGAGGTGTATTTGGCTCATTTCTATTGTTAAAAACCTCTATTAAGCGACACTGGACTGAATTGACAATACTAGTGTTGGATTACGTCCCTGAAATACGTCCTGAAGTCTGTTAATGTTTTTGCATTTACAAACAAATTAAAGTTGGTACTAACAGGTAATGAACTTGAACTCTGGATAGCTTCTTTAACAACATGCAACTTTATCACAGTACAGAGTAACGGTTGAATGTTGATCGTTAACAAACATTGCGCAGTTTTTACAAACCTGTATCAAGCGGAAACTTAGGAAGGTCCCGAAGGTGTCCGCTTAATAGAGGTTTCACTGTAATATTATGAGTTATGTAAGTTCTAAGACAATCGATCGTTACAAGAAGACTGTAACTATTCCTCTTCTTGACTCCTTAATCATCCAAATGCAAGATCGATTTTTGACTAAGATCGCCACGCCCGCCATCTGCTTTGTCTAGTGCCATCGATTATAGTATTTAAGGCACTGCACGTGGATGATGAAGTAGAAGGCATGCTGTTCCCGGAGAACTGACTTTCCATTTCCCAAATCCCTTGGAAATGATCATGAGCTAAGTAAATAGAAAACGCTCTGGCAGTCAACAGATAGGGAGCTTCCAAACGACCTTTTACTAGCACTTGGTGCTTGCGATCAAGATGCTTTCCCAAACATCCATCGTCTTCTGGTCACCGGCTGCACCACATACAACAACAACAACAATAAGCTTTATTTGCATGACCATAACAAAGTATTACAGTATTGCAAAAGCTACTTGAAATTACTTATTGATTCCTTGTAAATTAAACATTTAAAATAATTTGAAACTTATCAATCATTGTTTATTTCTAACCATCAGTAGGATTAATTATTCCGATAACAAGCACAGAAGATGCCGGAGTAATCGTTTTCACTGATGAAATGAATCAAGACCTGCTCTACGTCACTGACAATGTCTGGAGAGCGATTCTCTGATCTAGCAGCGATCACATGTACTACTTCGGGAAACTCGAGGTAGAGGTAGACGAGATATGCCAGGAAGCCTTTGTAAAGGCTCATCCAAGAAAGCTTTCAAGCTGGTCTGTTTGATTGAATAGGCGGGTAAAGAAAGAGCGAAACAACTATGGTTGTTCCCTGTACCCTTAGTCCTTAATATATCGTGTCACATTTGACAAATTTATACCTCTGAAATCAAAATGAAGAAAATCTACATACTCAAACATTACCCTTCCCCTCCCCCTCCCTCATTTCTTAGGCCCTGGGACGTTTGCCTTGAACTCTCATACTTACAACCCCCTCTTTGAAAAAATCCTGGATCCACCCCTGTAAAGGTGAAAGCACGCTCACAATACGCTAGCACGACACGCTTAGTGTGTCTTAGATCACGGATATGCGCATATTTTATTGCTACAACAAAGGAGGACACACTTGGCTTTCTTTTGGTAAACTTTTGTAGCGTGCGTTTTAAAGCACACTTCGCGTGCAATTTGAGTATTGGACACGCTAAACACGCTAGATTACTTACAACAACAAAGGATTACAAAAATAAAATGGCTTGACGATGTGTGTTCAGCGAAATGAATCGCAACTGATAACTACAAAAGTCGATAACACTTAAATAAACCGTTTTGCTTCTATAAAGAAGTGCGAGATATATCGGTAAAAAGGCATATAGATTTGTTTCATGGAATTTAATTGTAACTGACTATAAATCCTCACTTAGTATACAAGAACGGGAATACTAATACTTTAACGTTTTGCTTCGTGTATACATTCAGCCACTGGAATTTATTGATCGCGATAACTAGCCCGGAATTACAAGAAGCGAATTAGCCCTTGACGATGCCAATTTCCCTACTTTGCTCGGCGCTTTAGAAACGAAAACAAAAAATTTCTTTTCGCTGGTTAATGGTTAAAAGCAAACAAACAAGCACTTGTATTCGCTTTTGTTTGGCTTCTGCTGCAGTAAGTATCTCGTCGGAAAATAAGAAATAGTCTGGAAGAAACCTACGTTTATCGTGCATTTTTTTCTGCGTCTTTTGGTTAGGAAAACGCTGTTTATCTTTACAGGGGCACCCAACGACTGTCTTCTTTAAAATATCTGTTCGGAGAAGCAAACACTTCCTAGAAGTTTCTTTTGCTTGAGGACGGCTAAAAATTTCCAGATGAATGTTCCATTCATGTGCAATTTTCGAAGCATATCTAATAAATTCCCTACGATTTTCTGAAGTTTAATTTTTCATGTTATACTACCCAGGTTACACTATTTTTCTGCGAAAAAGGAAAGCTAAAATTTTAGGATTCTAAAATGTGATGGAGAGAGGAATCAGAAAATTCTCACTTTCGTAAAATGTTAAATTACACCTGAAAATTTTCGGAAAAATAATAGTGAAGCCCTTGTAATTTTGAAAAGACTTAAGTTCCCCTAGGATGACCGAACGGGTAAAAATTTTGTAGCGACGCTTAGACTGCATTTCTGGAGATCTAAAAGTACTCCAGATAGCCTAAAAAGTGTTTTCAACGTATTTTCAGGGAAACCGTCGTTGGGTGCCCCTGGCTTTAGTAAAAAGTTCCAATGCGTGTAGAAATATCAAAAGGTTTCAAATTACGTATGCTAATTTACTTGTATTGAATCGGGTTTCGGGTACTTTTGAGCAGTACTACGGCTGTGGATAACACTCCTTGCGTGCTTTTGGGCTCACAGCTGTTGTTTAGAAACTTTAACACGCTCTTTTGTTCAACCTGCTCACGCTTAATTGTCTCAAGCGTGTCCTCTGAAACAAAAGAAATTAAATTGTTAATGATGCAAGATGGCTAGCGTACTAAAGCGTGTAAAAAATGAATTATTTTGTTTAAAAGTGAAAGCATGTTGTGAGCGTGCTTTCACCTTAAGCATCAAAATTCCGTGGAGGGTCAGTCTCTTATTAACAGTTTTCAAATGCCCTAAATGTTACTCTTTGAAAATTCATGTTGCTTAGCACATGAAAAGTTAAGTTTATTATTTAAAAGCGCATGGTTTTACCTTTTTTATAACGGTTGCTTTTGTTTTAACAGTAAAAACGTGTTTTTTTTTTCGGCAGGCTACAATTTCTTACGATTTTTAATTTCTCGGCTCTAACCCAGACCCTATTTAAATAGACATAAGAGTGTTGCCATGAAATTTCTTCTTAAATCTCCTTAGCAAGCAAAATCAGTAACTTCGGTAATAATGTTACTTTAGCGCCTTATACCAGAGGAAATAAACAATCCTATTTATTTTTAACTAGGTAAGGTTTGTTATCGTCAGTCCCCAAGCCAAGACGTTACTGTTCCCACAGTCAACTGCTCATTACCAGAAAGTCTTTGTTTTAAGTATACAAATAAGACGGCGAATGGCAAAATAGTCACCGTCCAGCGTTGCATGCCAGCTGAACAGTGCATACAATTTGATGACAACAACTTGGAGTGTTGCGATGGTGATTTGTGTAACAAAGGTGAGTGTTATGGTAATCGAAGCTCTTTATTGTTTACACGTAGAATCAGTGCACAGTACATCAATCTTTCATTGGATAATGCCCTTTTTGCTTCTATGGAACTCAGTGACAAAAATAATATTATATACAACATGCAATAACAATAACAACAATAACAATAATTTATTTAACCACGTTATCGTCTAAGATCATATTAAGTGCTCGTTCAAAATACGAAATTGAAGATTTGAGAATGAAGTTTGGCGAGATAACAGTGCACATGCAGTGCATCAAAACATGTCAGGGCTCAGGTAAGCTGTGTGACATGATGGCTTTGTCTGATGTAGAAAACGTTTTCCGTGTTTGCATAGCCTGATATAAACACGAAAGGGGTTGGAAGAATTCGAGACAGTTATGGGAGCCCGAGACGAAGTCCAAGGTTTGCATAACTGTCAAGAATTCTCCCAACTCCTCGACTGTTTATATCAGGCTGTGCAAACACGGGAAAAAATTTTTCTATTGCTTTTATAAAATAACTTTCCCGGGAAAAAAAATGCAGAACTCTTTGTATGGCACTGATTAAAAGAGAAATTCTTACCAGTCGCAAATGCTTGTTCACGAAGTCTTGCACGCGTAATCAGTTCTTGTTTCCAAAAAGAGGCTTTGCAAAATACAAATTTTTCTCGCTTAAAATGTCAGCTTAGGGACTTGTCAGAAATTAGCAGGGGGGAGGGGGGGGGTGGGAATTTTAAATTTGGGTTTGGAAATTAGGTGACCCATCCCTTCAATGGGAGTGAAATTTGCTAACCCTCCCCTTATGCTTGGCCTAAAATATCATGACCCTCCCCACCTTACAGAATTGAAAGAAAAATGTTCCAGGCTCTTTATGGTGCAGTACTCCAAGCCAACAAGAAAAAAGGAAACAAAAACAAAATAAAAGGAAAGCAAAAAAAGCTAGAGCAAAAAGAATGGAAGCTAACTGCAAAAAAGTTATTGAAACCATTGCACCTCAGCAAGAGTGGCATAATGTTACAGAGCCTATTGGCCCATTATCTCTTCATTATGAAGGAATAAGCGGGCTCCTCAAAACACAAAGGCCATATACCCAATACATCTTTGAGAAGGGTTGTTCACCAATGAATAACAGGAAATTATCCAGCAATATCCAAGCTTCAACTTAAATGAAAATCATAAAGATGATGAAAGAGATTGTATCATGATGATGAAAGTGATTGTATCAATGCTGATGACATAAATGATGATGATCAAGATGCTCACAGCAGCATTGATGGTGACGCTGAAGACAGTGATGAATAGGATAGCCAAAACTCTAATAACATTAATAACAACATTATTCATAATAAAAATGCAATAAGACTCTATAGCATTGCCGTGTAATAAATGAAAAGTAGATGTTTGTTAAATTCTGTTGTGACCCTTCCTCTGTTTCCACCCCCCTCCCCCCCTGCTAATTTCTGACAAGTCCCTTAAGCGAAGAAAAATTGACACACGTTCTTTGTAACGATTTTCCAAGTTTCAGCCGACGAAGGAATGGGTAAGTAAAGTAAACTTGTTGAGTTTTGAACTCGAAAACTTTTTCAAATGATTAGCGCGCAAAAAGCCAAACAACTTGACGCCACAACCATGTTTACGTACTCTCATGGAAACACTCCTCCCGGCCAATAAGAGCGCGCGTACTATCTTAGTTATTTTATAATACGTTATAATTCTAGATGGCCGCCGTATTTTATCTGGTTAAGAAACGTTCTAAAAGAGGACGAATTCTATACTCAAAATCAATACCCAGCTAGTAAACTTATTCTTATTCCTTTGTATTTTAAAAACAGAAGAGTCAACTTCTTTACTGTTAAACGTGTTAATCATTTTTATTTTTGTGTATGCCAATCAAGAAATGGTTCATGGCAAAATTGCAACTTGTGACAAAAAAACGATGGAAGATGCTTTATTGTAAAAGGGGGCAGGGGCACCCAACGACAGAATGTTCCCAAACACGTCAGACGTGACACGAATGGTTCTCTCCACGCTTTAGGAATCTATATGGTTAATTTGGAGCTGTGACCCCTAAAAACTATCTATCTGTTCGGATGTGTTAAGGAGACTTTAAGCGCGGCGTCTCAAGAGTGCCTTTTTCGTCTGAGCTATCTTGATCGGTTTAATCGAACGTTCGAGGACATGGAGTTATCTAGCCTGCCTGTTTTGGGGGCGGAGCCGCAGGAAGGGTGGGTGTACAAGTCAATTTGAAGTCCCGCCTGCCAAAATTCTTGGGTATTTTGAACAGTTCGCAGCGAGGTTTACGGGAGTTTCTAATAGACCATTTTACAGTTGTGGGCTTAGTACCCTAGCTATAGCCTTCGAGTGAATGTGAAGCTGAGATTGACCTTGTTTTAATACAAACCTCTTAGTTTTATAATGCAGATTTTGCCCAGAAAAATACTATTTAGCATAAGAACAACATGATTTACATAAAAAAGCAGGAGGGTTTGTATCAAAGCAAAGTCAACTCAAGCCTCGTTTCATCTTTTAACTGTAAAATGGCCTATTGGCTGAGAAGCGATGAAATGCCAATCAAATGATAATTGATATCTCTTCTATCAACCAAGGGAAAGTTAGTGCGTTCATGTGGCAATGAATAAAATTTAGCAAGCTATATAAGCAGGATCCACTCCACTTCACAATAACAGGGTCGTAACCATGTAACCAGCTAGGTATATTTTTTTATCGCCGATCCCAATTTCTAGCCCCAAACTTTGATCCCTGATCCCAAAATGTAGCAAAATTTGATCCCTGATTCCACGTAAATTTTATGATCCCATAGAGAGATGTGATCAAGTTATGTTTCCCCGACGTCGATTAGCATTCATCAATAACAACTAGGCGTATTTACCTCAAGTAGTACGTTTATTTGTTCATTCTGAATCACGTTCTCATCTTGTCTTCCATGATGTATTAAGGAATTATTTGAATTCTGTTGCTTGCTTCTGAAAAATGCTCGGTCCATTACACATTACCTGATTAGTTGACTTTTTCAAAACTTTCTTGGTTGAGAAATGTAAAACTCGTATGATGCTATGGACAATAGAAAACACTCTATAAAACAATGCCATAAAAATAGATATAGACGACAATTAAATAAAAAACTAAATCTCCACGTTTCGACGGCTTCAAGTTAAAGTCGCGTAAGAAAAGAATAAAAGGACTGAATCTAGATACATGGTAAAATAATCTATATAAGGCACGACACTTAAACCATCGAAATTTCAATAATGAAGAAAGGTGGATCGAAGTTCGATTGTTTGATTTTTGAGACTTTGTTCATTAACGAGTAGAATTGCCTTCAAGTCGAGCTTCGAAAGGTGAGCTGGCAAGTAGAAAAATATACACAATGCGAGCCAAGACCAAGGGCGAAGCACAAGGTAAGAGAGCACAAGGCCACCCCCAACCACGAAGAACTATGACAAAGGCTTATCGAGAAAATGAGACGAGTGTTAAACATTAAAAAAGACTCCACTCGAGCACTAAAAGTGTTTACGTGACTCTTGCATGCTAATATTTCATTTCTGCCACTTGTAGCCTCATTATTGTTACTTTAAGCTTTTCCATTTTGTCGCAATAGTGAAATTGTGGCTGAAAATGCAAAACGTGTATTTAAAGAAGATATCTGGTGACTCTTCTCCCAGATCTACTGCGTCCAGCCTCAAACCGGGTTCTGCTACTAGGCTCTTCGTCTTCCACTTGTGCAAGATTCTCCTCTTCCTGGCTCTCATCGTCACCGTCGTCTGATTCGTTGTCTAGAAGCCCGTTAGCCAAATTCTTAAGACGCCGTTCTTCGTTCCTTCTTAAAATAAATTGTTCAGCCTCCCGATCAACAGAGATTCGGTCCATGATGCATTTTGATGAATTTTGATCGTCAAAGTTTCCTTCATTGTAGACTAAAGAATCTTCCTCTGATTGATTATGGATTGTTAGCATGAAAGTGATGGTCAAGGGCTTCGAAAAAACTGGACGGAAGTAAAGCACGCTTAAAGTACTTTGGTTACTAGAATAAACAGTACCTAAACAATGATCTAAAGATCGAGGATGTGCATTTAGCGTTTTATTTCTCCCACTGCCCACAATATTTCCGCTTATTCGCTTGCTTGATATCTGCGATAGTACTCAGTGATACACTTGCTGATGCTTGGTGACAATGTGGTGATGTACTCGCCGGCGTGACTTTTACATGCACCGATCAGCTCATCATATAACACAGGGTATCAGATTTAAAAAAAACGAATTAGCTTTACCTTGGTCGTTGATGCATTTCACGTCTGTGATGACGATTCGGTGAACGAGATCTTTTCGACTGAGATTTTCGAGATCTGCGTAAAGAAAAATGTCCTTTAAGATCTGTCAAGGACAATGTATCTGATGCATTGTTCTCTATTACTCTATTTACTCCTTCTGACGCAGTTGCGTATTGCAATAGTGAAGACCTTGTCACGGTTTTTGAAGCCATAACCGCGTGAGAAATTACAGTGTTTCTATGAGAATCACGATGGTCGGTTGCTAGGATTTTTGTTCCCGCAACCTCGTAAATTCAATTTTTGGCTTACAGAGCAGTATTTTATATTCCAAATGAAGCAAGACATTAAAACATCTTAATTAGAGAAAAATTTTCTTAAAATTTTTTCCATTGCAAAGGTATTTTGACGTTTCTTGAAAGTATGACGTCATAAGTGACGCCTATTTTTAGTGACAACATTAAAAACTTGCAAAGCAGTGTTCAAAACATTACGGACATTTTTGCTACACAAAAAGAATATGTATAGTGAAAACCCCATCTCAATCGGATAAAATGGCGTTAAGTTACTGCTAATAAAAGAAATCAAATTTCCCCCCACATGACCATATATGGTCAAAATTAGTGCGATTTTAAACGCGAGAACAATGAATGTAATGTCACAGAAGCGAGGAAAAAGTGCATAAAATCAAAATTGTAGTTTTTTCCACCTACCTTTTTTTACTTATGTGCTGCTATGACCGTTTTCGTCACCAAATACGTCATTGTGACGTCAAAATGACGTATTTCGTGACGAAAAACGTGTCATAGCACTACATACCCTAAGTAGAAAAAACTACAATTTTGATTTTAAGTAACTTTGTCCTTGCTCCTGTTCCAATAAATTCAATGTTCTCGCGTTTAAAATACCCCTAATTTTGAACCGTGGTCATTTGGGGGAAATTTGAAATTCCTTAAATAAGCTGTGACTTTACTCCTTTATATCCGATTGAGATGGGGTTTTCTCTAGAAATCATAGAATTCTATACAGAAAACTAAAATATAATTTTTACCATTTCTTTCCCGAATTTTTGTGCGGATGCCAAATTTGGACATCATTTATGACGTCACAACAGAAGTCACATGGGATGAAAGAAAAACCAATAAACAGGTAATTTATCAAACTACTTCCCTGCCAAGTTTGGTCACATTCGATGCATTCTACTTCTGTCTATGGCCTAATACTCTCAAATTGAGAGGCATAATGCATTTGGGAGGAAAAGCCCTAGCAACCGACCACCGAGAATCTAATGTCGAATAATTTATTAAGCTGAATAGAGGAATTAGTAGAACACTTAATTGACCGGCTTGAAGATCGCCTTCGGCTTGCTGATCGCTGTGACCGTTCTCTCTGTTTGCTCGCTGGCGACCAGGGATAGGAACGTGATCTGGAAATATTAACAACAGTGGCCTTCAATTTGCGCGCAGCATTTTACAACCATGATCTGAACAGAAAAATATGGCGAGAGTGTGGTAAAAATTGAAAAAAATTGTAGTTAGATTTTCATACCGTCGTTCTCGACTTCTTTTCCTTGACTTGCCCACCTTGCTCTTCTTGGAGGGTCCGGAATCCCGGGTCCATGGTCCCGATCCCGGGACTGTGATCCCTGATCCCATATACCTGCAGGTTACGACCCTGACAATAAGATTTCTGTTTGAAAGAAATCCTCGAAAGACACTTTTTGAGGGAAATAGATCTCAAAATTTAAGACACGTCTTCTGCTATCTTATATTTAAAAAGAAACTAATCTCTTTTTACGATATGAAATTGGCTGATTAACAAAAGCGCATCAGACAATAATGCCTTTTGTCACGCAGTGCAAACTCCCTGATCCATCCGAGCTCAACATCAAAAGAGCGTTTGATTATTTAAAACTTAAACCTTAGAAATACGGGTGGATTATGCTGTGGAGGATTCTTGTGTTTGACTGAGCAAACGTTATCTTTGCCGATTGAGAATTCATGAGGCCGATGTGTTTCCTGTGCATTCCAGCATTGATTTCCTGTGGTTTTTGTCTCTGTCAGAATTTGACCCCTAAAGCATTTTAGGGAATTCTTTGACCTCTTTTGAAGCATAAAGCTTTTTATTGCGGCTTAATAAAGGATTTTGTTTCTCAAGTTTGGAGTAACTGCAGAATCCTGCCTGGATCCTGAATAACTTTCAGCAAATAGTTGTTTTGTTCGTAACTTGATTGTTACGCTTGGCCTGGCTCGTTTGCAGGTCAGTTTCGTGTTACACAACTCTTCATGACTGGGTAATCAAATGGTACCAAACAAGGTGGCAAAAGTGGGCGGCATTCAAAACTCATAAGAAATGCGGCAGGCGGAATTATCTCTCGCGGCTTCGCCTCTCACTTCGCATGGCGGCTCCGCCGCCAAAAAAGTTCTCCGGGAACAAGAATCCCACCACCAAGCAGGCTAGGAGTTGTCGAACTTTCATTAGAACATTCTTGGACAAGTTTTGTCTTTTGATATTTTCTGGGGGCTATTTGCGTTCGAGGTACGAAAACGCAACCCTTAATTTGTGTTGGGTTTTCTGTGCATTATTGGGTACCCTGTGCAATCAATAAGGAAGGATTTTTCGAGATTGCATTCGTCGTTGTCGTCGACACACATTTGCCTCGCTTTGAGGCGCTTGCTTACGTTTTGCCTCAATTTGACGCGCTAGCTCACGTGGTGATTCGTGTGTCCTCGGCGTTCATCTTTCAAACGTTTGCTGAGGTCTGCTATTCTGACTTCGTAAATCGTTCATCTTTTAAAAGTGTGCTGAATCTTCGTAAAGCGTACATATTTAAGAGTTTACTGAAGGTCTATTATCGATCTGTGTTTAATGAATCTTCCAAAGCGTTCATCTTTCAAAAGTGTGCTGAAAGATTTTTCTTTGGAAAATGTGTCCTACTCCTGGTGCATGCATCAGACAGGGTTGTTTTGCTCGGCGTCAGTTGTGCCACAAAGTAAACTTACCGGCGAGTTGTGAAGCTCAGCGCCTGTTGTGCCACAAAGTTAATCTACTGATTTGTTTAGCTAGGCGGCCATAGTGCCACAGAGTAAATTTACCGAGATGTGAAGCTCGGCGGCACCATTTCATCATGACTTGTGATATTTTCGGCACTGGACAAACGAACTTTTCAGCTCAATGTTATTTATTCGGAAAAACGTGACCAAAGCCCACGGTAGCGCCACTCAAGCCACCGATATCAATACACTCGACCAAATTACTGGAAAAGTTATTGACGTGAGCCGCACACACATTCCACTGAAGGCTTTGATGATTCCCTTGAAACGTGTGAAATTGAGAGGTGTATTGCAAGTGAACCAGTGTTCAACGGCACAATCATTGTGCCCCGGCATTCACCACAAAAATGTGGTCTTGGGTCGTTCTTTAATATCATCACAAGTTAAGAAGACTTGCTAGTAACGGTTTGAATCCCGGCATTTTATAGTAAATTTCAGTAATTGTCTGCATGTGGAATTCCCAATATTAAATAAAATTAATGATTACATCTTAAACTTTGTCAACTGTTTGCTTTTTAACAGTACCTGGGCCGGGTTGTTTAGCTGGGTTAAGATAACCTAGGCGAGGAGGGTTAGTGCGAAATTTGAACTCAGATGCGAAAGCTTTATTTTGCCAACAAGTTGATGATTGGACGCTCTTAAAACTAACTGAGAAAATTATTCAAAGAAATGTTGTTTTTTTTTAACAAAAGAAAAAGAAACCCGGGTTAAGCGCTGATCGGCCTTCGAACAACTGCGCCCTGTAGAACATCTATTGCGCCAGTAAAGCAAAAAGTTCTTTTTACACGCCCGAAGCACTCGGGCCAGTGTATCCTCAAGTAACAAGCACTTGAGACGAACCATGATACACAGTTAAAATCGAGGTTTCGCTGTACGCAACCCTTACGTTCAAAATATGCCATAATCATAGCTTTCTATCGCAATAACCATCCACCCTTTCCCTCAACTGCTACCTGTACGCCTAGCAAACATATCGAACGCACTCTCCTAAGCTCCGATTACTCCTAGTTTAAACAATAATCTCAATTTATTGCGTTCGAGGTACGAGAACGCAACCCCTTATTTGTGTTGGGTGTTCTGTGTATTATTGGGTGCCCTGTGCAATTTATAAGGGAGGTTTTTTTGAGATTGCATGTTCGTCGTCGTCGACACACATTTGCTTCGCTTTGAGGCGCTTGCTTACGTCTTGTGTCACTTTGACGCGCTAACTCATGTGGTGATTCTTGTGTCCTCGGCGTTCATCTTTAAAAGGTTTGCCGAGGTCTGATATTCTGTCAAAGCTTCGTAAAGCGTTCATCTTTTAAAACGTTTCCGGCTTAATCTTCTTAAAGCGTACATCGATCTGTGTTTGCAGAATCGTCCAAAGCGTTCATCTTTCAGAAGTTTGCTGTTAAATTTTACTTTGGATTAAGCCTTCATATTTTTCAGCATGGTTAGTCCATGTCTTTGGAAAATGTCTGCGACTCCTGTTGCATGCATCAAACCGGGTTTAGTTCGGCGGCCGCGCGGTGGCGGCAGTTGGGCCACAAAGAAAATTTACCGAGTTGTGTAGCTCGGCGGCCGTTGTGTCACAAAGTAAATCTACCGAGATGTGAAGCTTGGCGGCGCCATTTAATCATGTCTAGTGATATTTTTGGCACCAGACAAACGAACACTTTAACTCTACGTTATTTATTAGGAAAAACTTATAAACCAGCCCACAGTAGCGCCACTCTCTAGACACTGAAATCAACACGCTCGACCAAATTAATGGAAAAGTTATTGACGTGAGCCGCACACACATTCCATTGAAGGCTTTCACAGGGTTAGTGCAAAGTTTGAATTCGGATGTGAAAGTAAACAGTAAATTCAATGTAATTCATTTTGTCAACAAGTTGATGAAGAAATTTTTTTGAAGAAAGAAAAAGAATCCCGGGTTTTAAGCACTAATCGGCCTTTGAGCAACTTCGCCCTGTAACTCGCGCCAGTAAAATTTACATGCTCGACGCACTCTGGCCACTGTCTCCCCCGATTACAAGCACTTGACACCGAACCATACGATATCTTTTCAAAACCTTCTTATAATGATGCACAGTTTAGACAGTTTAAATAGAGGTTTTGCTGTACGCAACCCTTACGTTCAAAATATGCCATAATCACATTTATCTATATCGCAACCACCCTTCCCCCTCAACTACTACCTGTACGCCTAACAAACATATCGAACGCATCTCCTAAGCTCCGATTACCCCTAGTAAAATACGTATTTTCGAGATTGCGTTCTTCGTCGTCGACACAATTTGCCTCGCTTTGAGGCTCTTGCTTACGTTTTGCCTCAATTTGACGCGCTAATTAACTCAAGTGGTGATACGTGTGTCCTCGGCGTTCATCTTTCAAACGTTTGCTGAGGTCTGTTATTCTGTCTTTGTAAATCGTTCATCATTTAAAAGTGTGCCGAATCTTCGTAAAGCGTAAATATTTAAGAGTTTGCTGAAGGTCTACTATCGATCTGTGTTTAATGAATCTTCCAAAGCGCTCATCTTTCAAAAGTGTGCTGAAAGTCTACACCCTGAGTAAAATTTTACTTTGGATTAAGCCTTTATATTTTTTCTTTGGAAAATGAGTGCTGCTCCTGGTGCATGCATCAAACCGGGTTGTAGCTCGGCGTCCATTGTGACACAAAGTAAATTTGCCGGCGAGTTGTAAAGCTCAGCGTCTGTTGTGCCACAGAGTAAATCTACCGAGTTGTTTAGCTCGGCTGCCGTTATTCCACAAAGTAAATCTACCGAGATGTGAAGCTCGGCGGCACCATTTCATCATGACTTGTGATATTTTCGGCATTGGACAAACGAACATTTTAGCTTGGCAGGTAAAAATGTCGGACCGGATCAACTCTAGCCTCCCACGCAGGCGTTTTTAGGGAGCTCGTTTTTCATTACTCCCCACAAGGGAGGGATGAAAAACGAGCTCCCCTAAAAACGCCTGCGTGGGAGGCTAGATCAACTCGGACCGCCAGTCCGGGTCGGATCGACTCAGATCGAATAAAAAAATTAAAATAAAATAAAATTGTACTCGGATCAACTCGGATCATGAAAAGAAAAATAAAATCAATCGGCGTCACTTACCTTTCACCCGCCAATTTTTTTGTCTCACGAACTCGTGGTTGCATAAATTAATTTTATTTTTATTAATTTTAATGATACACTAGTGAGCAGCACACACACTAGTCCAGTGGACATTTTCAACTTGAAAGGAGGAGAAACCATGCTCGCCCGGGACAAAGGAAATTTTTATGCCCCGGGCGAGAATCGAACTCGCGACTCTCCGAATCACCGTCACCCCGCCGCCGGGGATGAGAGGACACAGAGGCTTTTTACTGGAAGTACAATCCCACGCAGGGATGTTTTCTCCGCGGGCAGCTAATCCGACTTAATCCCATTTAATATGTAGCGCTCCTCGAAAGTGCGAAATTTTCTTGTCGCGTATTAGAACTCAGACACATTTTCTTCATCTTCATTTCGCGCCAGAATAAATTAGTTTGCGCGCAAAGGGCTCCTAAAAAAATCACAAGGATTGTCCCACTTCGAGTCCACTTTCTGGAGATACGCCGGCTTGGTTGCTGGAATACATTGCCGAGGCGAAGATCTGGCATTTTTTCCTCCTCGTCGTATTTTCTCCACGACAAATGTTTATGTTTGTAGTAAGAATGCAGCGCATATCGGTGGATTTCACTTCATGCCGCTTGCTACTTCTGAAAGAAGAGTGCCGGATTTCATCGTTTTGTTCATGTTTACAAGTGTTGGCGAATGTAAGGTAAATGAACCGACAACTGTAAGGTAACAATTGAAGTTTTAAATTTGTTACTCGGCGAAAAATCGTGGAATTGGAATTCGTGAAACAAGTGAGTATTACCTCTGTTACCTAATGTCATGCGATGACTCCTCTCTTTTTCGATGCGTAACACGGATACAAGAGATAAATTTCTTTCGCAAAGTGAAGTATAATTTACTTAACGAGACCATTTGACGAATATTTCTGGTTACATACTTTATTTATATTTGCTTGGCTTATTCAGGCTACATGCCAGGAGTTTAATGACAATGTTTGTGTGCTATAATTATGCTGATAAGTTTTTGCACCTTTATATTGAAACTCATGTAAGCCAAATGTTTGTTGCCTCTAGCAAAATACTCTTCTATTGTGGAGGAACTTTTGACGTCTTTCGGGGCCCAATATGGTGTCAGATTTTTAGGGGGAACAAAGCTTGATTTTTGGCCAAACAGACTATAGCTTTTTTGTCTCTGAAGAGAGCGCGAGGCAAACGTCCGTGAGCGCAGTGTAACCCAGTGATTCTTTAGGTAGAGCTAACAAACAGAGGCTGCACTTTAGGTGGCACACCCATGGGTGCAGTGTAACCCACTGATTCTTTAGGTAGAGCTAACAAACATAGACTGCACTTTAGGTGGCACACCCATGGGTGCAGTGTAACTAAGTTATTATTTTAGGTAGAGCTTACAAACATAGACTATACAGGTGTACATCAGATGGCAACAAGTTTTCCAGTTAAAACTTTGTCATAAAGTGCTACACCGTGGCACTTAGACTATTTGTTTATCGCGCGCTTGATACATTGTTTTGACGCACAATTGATAGTCAGGAGAAGTCGTATTATCTAAAACCATAGCAAAAGACAAATTTACACACACCACAGAGGTAAGGTAAGGTAATACACGGTATTTCCCTCAGGTATATTTACATTCAAGTATAGAAATATAACTACTAATAACTAAGGTAGAAATGAATCGAAGATAAAAACTAAAATAATAACGATATAAAAATAAAAAAACAGCTTTACATTTAGGCCTTGTGTAAAGATACATATATCTAAATTAAGGTTTTTTAATTTTCCTTTAAAAAAATTATTGCCGCACCTTCAGAGACAAGCTGTTCTACAACACTCTTCCGTTATAAGAAAGGCTTCTCTTTTAAAAATCAATGCGGAGTTTTGGAACAGCGAGCTTGTTTGTATTCATGCATTTTCTGTTAGGTTATAAGCGATTAAATCGCATGCAGCGAAGAACAAAACGCGAGGCCGTCAGATATTCTAAACTGTGTTATTTACAGTGCTGTGCATTATTACTGCTTAACTTCGTAACTAACTACGCGCTGATGGAAATAAGTTTCGGCCGCTTTAAATTTTGAAACAATTCACTGGTACTGTATAGTCATAATTGGAGCGGAAAGTTAGCACGCGAGCAGGGCGATTCTGCTGTAGTTTCTGCGATGTAGAAGATATTACGGCAATGAAGCTCCCGAGGTCCGTTCGCGAAATCACAACTACATGTAGTATGAAATGTATTCTGCGTGCAGACGTCTCCTTTTCCAGGTTAGGTTAAATAAACCGTACCAACGGTTTGTTTGACAAAGCTCCCGCGAGACGGTTTTTTGGTGATTTTATTAATTTTTCCGATCCATTTTTTTTTCATCTCTATTTTCGCGGCTTTTGCGATACAAACTAAATTCATTTTTAGCTGTGATGGCATTACACTGCTTAATCATCACGACTTTGGAAGAAACTGAATATATTGCGCTTCGCGATTTCGCAAAATTGCCGCGGGAATTAAAAAATATTTTCTTCCAGAAAGGCGTTTTCACGCTTCTTTCTCTAGTCAATTATCTCGTTTTCTAAAGGTCCTTGAGGACTGAATAAGACAATATTTTATTACCTACAATCTACAAACCTGATTTATTTTGACCACATCGAAACAAAACTGGCCTCTGAAATGGAAGAAGAAAAGCCTTTTATTTTTGCCGGCTTCGGCCTGCCGACGCGATCGTGTCTGGTTTGCTCTCATATGATGACATTTTCCTGACAGAAGGGTGTCGGGAAAAACACCTCGCGCTGATCATACGTGACAAAATCCGCCGCGCCTAAGCTAATGAAGAAAAGTCTCCTGGAAGGCTCCATACAATTCCTTATAACAAAATTATAAGGAATTGTATGGAGCTCTCCGGGATACTTACAGTGCAAGCCCTGTGTGTCTTCTCATACTATAAAGATCGGACGTTCTAACCAGTGAACCGGAGGGTCGCGCGTTCGATTCTCGCCCGTGGCAAGAAAATTTCCTTTGTCCCGGGTGAGCATGCATGGTTTCTCCTCCTTCCAAGTTTAAAATGTTCACTAAAATGAATGTGTGCTGCTCACTAGTGTATCATTAAAATCAAGTTTCAGAAGTCCTGCAGAAAAAAAA
>CALNXI010001560.1:45081-58431 GCA_942486025.1 Porites evermanni | reverse complement strand
TCTATTTTCGCGGCTTTTGCGATACAAACTAAATTCATTTTTAGCTGTGATGGCATTACACTGCTTAATCATCACGACTTTGGAAGAAACTGAATATATTGCGCTTCGCGATTTCGCAAAATTGCCGCGGGAATTAAAAAATATTTTCTTCCAGAAAGGCGTTTTCACGCTTCTTTCTCTAGTCAATTATCTCGTTTTCTAAAGGTCCTTGAGGACTGAATAAGACAATATTTTATTACCTACAATCTACAAACCTGATTTATTTTGACCACATCGAAACAAAACTGGCCTCTGAAATGGAAGAAGAAAAGCCTTTTATTTTTGCCGGCTTCGGCCTGCCGACGCGATCGTGTCTGGTTTGCTCTCATATGATGACATTTTCCTGACAGAAGGGTGTCGGGAAAAACACCTCGCGCTGATCATACGTGACAAAATCCGCCGCGCCTAAGCTAATGAAGAAAAGTCTCCTGGAAGGCTCCATACAATTCCTTATAACAAAATTATAAGGAATTGTATGGAGCTCTCCGGGATACTTACAGTGCAAGCCCTGTGTGTCTTCTCATACTATAAAGATCGGACGTTCTAACCAGTGAACCGGAGGGTCGCGCGTTCGATTCTCGCCCGTGGCAAGAAAATTTCCTTTGTCCCGGGTGAGCATGCATGGTTTCTCCTCCTTCCAAGTTTAAAATGTTCACTAAAATGAATGTGTGCTGCTCACTAGTGTATCATTAAAATCAAGTTTCAGAAGTCCTGCAGAAAAAAAAACAAACAGGAATGAGAAAACTCTTCAGGGGCACGCAACGACGGTTTCCTCCTAAATGCATTGAAAACACTTTTCCGCTCAGCTCTCTAGAAAAATTTTAAGCATTCTAAGCGGTGCTATAAAATTTGTGTCTTTTCGGTCGTCCTAGGGCAATTTGAGTCTTTTCGAAATTACAAGAGCATCCGTATTATTTTGCCGAAAATTTTAGACGCAATTTTAAGTTTCACGAAAGTAAGAATTTTTCTGATTCCTCCGGCCTCCATCACATGTTTGGCTCCGAAAATGTCAGGTTTCCTTTTTCAACGAAATACAGGAAAAATTGATCACCACGTACTACTTCGGGAGATTCGAGGTAGAGGTAGACGAAATATGCCAGGAAGCCTTTGTAAAGGCTCATCCAAGAAAGCTTTGAAACTGCTCTGTTTGATTGAATAGACGGGTAAAGAAAGAGCGAAACAACAATCGTTGTTCCCTGTACTCTTAGTCCTTAATATAGCGTCTCAAATTTGACAAATTTATACCTCTGAAATCTACATACTCAAACATTACCCTTCCCCTTCCCCTCCCTCATTTCTTCGGCCCTGGGACGTTTGCTTTGAACTCTCATACTTACAACCCCCTCTTTGAAAAAAATCCTGGATCGACCCCTGTAAAGGTGAAAGCACGCTCACGACACGCTTGCACGACACGCTTAGTGTGTCTTAGATCACGGATATGCGCATATTTTATTGCTACAACAAAGGAGGACACACTTGGCTTTGTTTTGGTAAACTTTTGTAACGTGCGTTTTAAAGCACACTTCGCGTGCAATTTGAGTATTGGACACGCTAAACACGCTAGATTACTTACAACAACAAAGGATTACAAAAATAAAATGGCTTGACGATGTGTGTTCAGCGAAATGAATCGCANGAGCATCCGTATTATTTTGCCGAAAATTTTAGACGCAATTTTAAGTTTCACGAAAGTAAGAATTTTTCTGATTCCTCCGGCCTCCATCACATGTTTGGCTCCGAAAATGTCAGGTTTCCTTTTTCAACGAAATACAGGAAAAATTGATCACCACGTACTACTTCGGGAGATTCGAGGTAGAGGTAGACGAAATATGCCAGGAAGCCTTTGTAAAGGCTCATCCAAGAAAGCTTTGAAACTGCTCTGTTTGATTGAATAGACGGGTAAAGAAAGAGCGAAACAACAATCGTTGTTCCCTGTACTCTTAGTCCTTAATATAGCGTCTCAAATTTGACAAATTTATACCTCTGAAATCTACATACTCAAACATTACCCTTCCCCTTCCCCTCCCTCATTTCTTCGGCCCTGGGACGTTTGCTTTGAACTCTCATACTTACAACCCCCTCTTTGAAAAAAATCCTGGATCGACCCCTGTAAAGGTGAAAGCACGCTCACGACACGCTTGCACGACACGCTTAGTGTGTCTTAGATCACGGATATGCGCATATTTTATTGCTACAACAAAGGAGGACACACTTGGCTTTGTTTTGGTAAACTTTTGTAACGTGCGTTTTAAAGCACACTTCGCGTGCAATTTGAGTATTGGACACGCTAAACACGCTAGATTACTTACAACAACAAAGGATTACAAAAATAAAATGGCTTGACGATGTGTGTTCAGCGAAATGAATCGCAACTGATAACTATAAAAGTCGATAAAACTTAAATAAACCGTTTTGCTTCTATAAAGAAGTGCGAGATATATCGGTAAAAAGGCACATAGATTTGTTTCATGGAATCTGAACGTAACTGACTATAAATCCTCACTTGGTAAACAAGAACGGGAACACTAATACGTTAACGTTTTGCTTCGTGTATACATTCAGCCACTGGAATTTATTGATCTCGATAACTAGCCCGGAATTACAAGAAGCGAATTAGCCCTTGACGAAGCCAATTTCCCTACTTGGCTCGGCGCTTTAAATTTCTGGTCTCTGGTTAAAAGCAAACAAACAAGCACTTGTATTCGCTTTTGTTTGGCTTCTGCTGCAGTAAGTATCTCGTCGGAAAATAAGATATAGTCTCGAAGAAACCTACGTTTATCGTGCATTTTTTTGCGTGTTTGGTTAGAAAAACGCTGTTTATCTTTACAGTGTCTTTAGTAAAAAGTTGCAATGCGTGTAGAAACATCAAAAAGTTTCAAATTACGTATGTAAATTTACTTGTATTGAATCGGGTTTGGGGTACTTTTGAGCAGTACTATGATTGTGAATAACACGCCTTGCGTGCTTCTGCGCTCACAGCTGTTGTTTAGAAACTTTAACACGCTCTTTTGTTCAACCTGCTCACGCTTAATTGTCTCAAGCGTGTCCTCTGAAACAAAAGAAGTTATTAATGATGCAAGATGGCTAGCGTGCTAAAGCGTGTAAAAATGAATTACTTTGTTTAAAAGTGGAAGCATGTTGTGAGCGTGCTCTCACCTTTAGCATCAAAATCCCGTGGAGTGTCAGTCTGTTATTAGCAGTTTTCAAATGCCCCAAATGTTACTCTTTGAAAATTCATGTTGCTTAGCACATGAAAAGTTAAGTTTATTATTTAAAAACGCATGGCTTTACCTTTTTTGTAACGGTTGCTTGTGTTTAACTGTAAAAACGTGTTTTTTTTTCGGCAGGCTACAATTTCTTACGATTTTTAATTTCTCGGCTGTAACCCAAACCCTATTTGAATAGACAGAAGATGTGTTGCCACGAAGTTTCTTCTTAAATCTCCTTAGCAAACACAATCAGTAACTTCGGTAATAATAGAGAGTTTTAGATCCGAGTTTACCGCGAACCTCTAACTGCTGAAGGTCACGTGACAAGTCTTTCGCGTCACGTTTGAGGTTTACTACGTGCGTTTTCAACGTGGGGAGGTAGGTTTTTACGTATGCCATTTACCTGAAAGCTTTTAGCGTTAATTCTTGTTTTATCCCACGTAATGGTACAAAAATCTTATGGAGCAAGTCTTTATCCATTAACAGAGGCAAAAATTCCGGCGAAATTCTAAATTTGATAAATCCTATTTGGTCTTGAAAACAAGTGCCATTTATGGCTGCTAATTCAAATTGACGGCCGTAATCTAATCCACTGCCAATCTAAATCGAATTATGTTTTAACGTCGAACCGCAAACGGGTAACCGCAGACCGCGGTTAGAGGTTCGCGGTAAACTCGGATCTAAAACTCTCTAATGTTACTTTAGCGCCTTATACCAGAGGAAACAAGAATCGCCGAAAGGCGATTTTTAACTGGGCTGCAAAGGGGCTATTTTTTCTGAAGGGAGGGGGCGGCTATACACACTCAGGCTACCATAAATCTTGTCGGCAACCATTGCATGCGACAGAACCTCATGTGAGACTGAAACATAAACTCATTCAGAACATACACCGAATGCAAATATGGCGGACCTCTCGGCCGGCCAGGGTCTAGTTGCGCGAAAGCGAGGCTAGTTAGGCCTCGAGAGTTTTGTTTTGACTGCGCGTCTTAGCGATTGAGTCGATCGATATGGTTTGCATCGAGTTGTTGCATGCTTGAGGGCCACTGATAAGAAGATTTTACTCTAGCTGGAATAGCCTTTACTTTCCCGAGGTCTTTTCACAAAGAAACTTAAGGATTCATGCGATTCGGCGCGGCGATGGGAAGCACTTTGCAGCGAAACTGTGCTCGCTCACTTGCTTTAGATGAGAAGACTCACGAAAGTATTTGAATGAAATAATTTTCACAAGAGATGGTGCTGTTCCAAGATGTTTGCATGGTCTGTTATTTATCCAACAAAAGGTAAACATTCTCGAGAACGGAAGCATCCGCGGTGGACCGTAAGATCTTTTAGATTTCCCGCTGAAAACAGCTGCATTAAAATATAACAACAACAACAATAACAATCGCCTGTTAATCCTTCAAGCGTGGCCTGTGAAACTACGTAAGAACCAGAAGAAAGCGACAAATTTCAAGAACAGTCCTTGACCAAAATGCAATGAAAAAACTGACGGAGGAACCGTTTCCAACTAAGAAAGTAAGAAGAAGAAAAAAGGTTCTGGAAGAAAAAGAGCGTGCAAGTATTCGAGCATAGTATTTGACCTTGCGGGTGGTCTATTTTAGGAACTTGTCGAATGGTTTCGAGATAAACTAACAGCGATTTTCCAAAAATTACTTCTTTTATGGGACTGCTCAAACTCTTGAACACAGGATCGTGAAGACTGTGAAAAAACATTCGCCCTTGTTGTTTGTCGTTGTGTCCCTGAGAGCGCCTAAAGATTGGTAAGTCGCGACGGCGGATTCACTCGTCCTCGAGGATATTTACCTTTCCTTAGTAAGAGAACGGACAAAGCAAACTTGAAACAGAACCATGAATCTTTCAGTTATTCACCCATTCTAATAGTTTCGTGAGTCTTCTCTTCTGAAGTGAAGCGAGCACACTTTCGTTCTTTTAAAAAATAACTCAGTGATAGTAGAGTGCCTCCATTCGCCGCGCCGAATCGCTTGAATCCATTTGTTTCTTCGTAAAGAACTTTGGCAAAGCGAAGATAATCAACTTTCGTCTCTGCTGGAGTTAAATCTCCTATTTGATGGCTCTTAAGCACGTAACAACTCGAAGGAAACCATATTCATCGACTGAATCGCTAAGACGCGCAGTTAAAACAAAACTATCGAGGCCTCACTAGCCTCGCTTTCGCGCAACCAGACCCGGGCCGACCGAGAGATCCGCCATATTTGCATTCGGTGTATTGTACCCTTTTGAAAGAGTTTCCTAACCAAAAAAAAGAGTACCATTTTTAAGTGGGGGCTGTATAATAACTTTTAAATTCCACCATTATGAATAAAAATAAACAAGTTAGCCATTAATTCTAAGCAGGAAACAATTTACATTATTTCCACGTACCCCTCCCCCAATCCCTCTGTGCCCCAAAATATAGCGTGACAGTATAACGTGACTAATTTGACGTAACTGGAAATTCCAAAAATTGTTGTCCTTCTACGAGCATAAAATGCGACAGACTGAGCCGATTTACACTAGACAGAAATATTGTATTGTATGAAAACCAGAAGTATACTAAAACAAACAGTTAACTGCCCATTGATCCCGCCAGATCCAGGGGCCTCACTGACTGCACGGAGACTTTACTGCGCTTTTCACAAACATGCCAACTCTAAAGTTCAAAAGCCACCTTCACAATTGTGTCAGTTATAGCTGCCGTCAATCATAATTACGATCACAAGCAACGAACCTTGAAACAGAGAAACACACAAAACGGGTCGAAATCCACAAATCACAAACCATGACCTTTTGAACCCGTGAAGTAAAGTTTTGTTTCCTAAGAGGTCCGTTAAGATAATTGAAAGCAGCGAAAAACGCAATCGTCGGTTGGCTTCTGAACTTCAGAATTCGCATGTTTGTGAAAAGTGCGATCCTATTTTGCGGTCCACAGTCTACAAGAAAACGCACTATTTTTTCCACAAGATGAAAAATATTCAGTTTTAAGATTTTCCTCATGGTATTTTTCTCTAACTTAAAGGAATAAAATCCTTTGCATTTTGAGACCTAAAAAAGTTTCAAGATTTCTCGCTCGCATGTTGCGTTCACCAGCACGCACTTCAAACAATGTAAATAGATGAAACGATCGATAACATATTTTTTACCTGACACCGATGCGAGTTAAAAATTCGCTCCAGTTCTGTTTGTCTCACCCAAGACTAACTTTTCTTCATGGAAGATAACTATGCCGCTTTATAACTCGTCCGAAGTTTTTGTGCCAGCTAAACAATATGGAAACACTATTCACAGTGACTCCTTGGATATTAAAAAGACTGAACGTGACGCACTATTATGCCTTTGTTTACTTCTGATCACATCTTCAAGCAAAGTCTCTCTTTTCAAGCGATTCATCTCAATGCACAATAATTGACCCTTCAGTAGTTAAAACCCTATGGTTCATTTATATTAATGCTGTTTTTGCCCCTCACATTGACTGTGTTCGTTCGTATTCAAAACACCTTTACGAAAATAAAGGTCGTATACGTCATGTGTGTTATGTTTCGAGATAAATGGATTATACGCTTTTTTAAGTTTCCATTTTGCGGTGACTTCAGTTTACATCTCCATAAAATGGTAAAAGAAATATCAAGAAACATCACGAGAGCTGAAAACTTTCAAAGGCATTTTTCTGAATCTCGCTAATGCTGACATCAATATAGCGTGCTTGCTGAATGGGCGAAAACACAGAATTGTGATCACAAGATCATGTACAAATTTAATGATAAAAGCTTCGCAAGATACAAATACAAACAAAAGCAAACCCCCTGAAACCTCGACGTGGGCTACACTTGTATGCTCTACTCAGTCACCAAACCTTGTCAGTAATAGCTCCTGTTTTCCTCAAGTCGCTCTCTGTGAAGCTCCCGGATGGGATGTCCCGGGGAAGCTTTAAACTTGTGTGCGAAATTCTCAGAGTCCCTATTTTTGTCCGTGTCTTCTTTATCCTCAGTATCCGAATTTAGACCTCCAAAGTGGCGTGTGTTGCATTAAATAGAAGGAAATATTTAAAGGAAAAGCCAGTCTTCTAACATTGCAAAGTTGTCACGTCCCTCCCTCATGGACGTGCGTATTGCCATTCATCGGCAACTGAGTTGTTCGCTTCACTGACTACGAAGGCTTACAATCAAGTCTTCAGCCATAGTGTCGTCAACTGGTGAAATACCTTGCTCATAAATTGTGCTTCTTAATTGCTCATGTACTACATCGATCGATAATTCTCTCTTTGAGTTCACGAAGCGGCCACGGCGTTCCAAACCTGACGCTCACAGTCATCTTTTAGTGTGAACCTACCGTGAACGGCGTGTCGGTTTGAATGCAACGCGAGCATTTCTCTGAGTTTCCCAGCGCCAACATCATCTAACTGACTTAAACTCGAACAATAAAAAAATTATAGAGTGACTCCCATGATCGAATCGCTTCGAACAACGCAAATAGCCTTCTTCAGGTTCGCAATGCTTTGTGGGTTTTTCAGGGGGAGCGCAGATGAGGTACAAAAAGTATCCGTGCAAGGGCTCGTGCAAGAGAAAATCATATGAAACCATTTGTGAGAACATCGTTTCTCGGTACCAGAACCTCGTGTCTTCCCTCCCCCGGGAGGCCGTTTTTCGCCGCAGACGACCGAAAGCCCATTTTGTGACTGGGCCGCACAGGCAGCCCAGTAATAAACAATCTTATTTATTTTTAACTAGGTAAACTTTGTGATCGTCAGTCCCCAAGCCAAGACGTTACTGTTCCCATAGTCAACTGCTCATTCCCAGAAAGTTTTTGTTTTAAGTATACAAATAAGACGGCGAATGGCGAAATAGTCACCGTGCAGGGTTGCATGTCAGCTGAACAGTGCAGACAACTTGATGACAACAACTTGGAGTGTTGCGATGGTGATTTGTGTAACAAAGGTGAGTGCTATGGTAGTCGAAGTTCTTTACTGTTTATACGTAGAATCAGTGCACAGTACGTCAATCTTTCAATGGAGTTTTTGCTTCTATGGAATCGAGTGACAAAAATAATATTATATGCAACATGCAATAACAACAATAACAATAATTTATTTAACCACGTTATCGTCTATTTGAGAATGAAGTTTGGCGAGATAACAGTGCACATGCAGTGCATCAAAACATGTCAGGGCTCAGGTAAGCTGTGTGACATGACGACTTCATCTGATGTATAAATTAGGTTATAATTCTAGATGGCTGCCGAATTTTATTTGCTTAACAAACGTTCTAAAAGAGGACGAATTCTATACTCAAAATCAATACCCAGGTAGTAGACTTATCCTAATTCCTTTGTATTTTAAAAACAGAAGAGTTAACTTCTTTACTGTCAAACTTGTTATTCATTTTTATTTTTGTGTATGCCAATTAAGAAATGGTTCATGGCAAAATTGCAACCTGTGACAAAAAAACGATGGAACTCATGCATATATTTATTGTAAAAGGCTCAGGGGCACCCAACGACAGAATGTTCCCAAATACGTCAGACGTGACACGAATAGTTCTCTCTACGCTTTAGAAATCTGTATGGTTCAATTTGGAGCTGTGACCCCTAAAAACTATCTATCTGTTCGGATTTGTTAAGGGGACTTTAAGCACGGCGTCTCAAGAGTGCCTTTTTCGCCGAGCTATCTTGATCGGTTTGGTCGAACGTTCGAGGACATGGAGTTGTCTAGCCTGCGTAGCTGGCGGGATAAGCATGGGAGTGCTGTATTGTGTTGGCGGCGGAGCCGCAAGAAGGGTGGGTATACAAGTGAATTTGAAGTCCCGCCTGCCAGAATTCTTGGGTATTTTGAATAGTTCGCAGCCAGGCTTACGGGAGTTTCTAATAGACCATTTTACAGTTGTGGGCTTAGTACCCTAGCTATAGCCTTCGAGTGAATGTGAGGCTGAGGTTGACCTTGTTTTAATACAATCCTCTTTGTTTTCTAATGCAGATTTTGCCCAGAAAAATACTATTTAGCATAAGAACAACATGATTTACATAACAAAGCAGGAAGGTTTGTATCAAACCAAGGTCAATGTCGATTCCAGCCTCGTTTGATCTTTTAACTGTAAAATGGCCTATTGGCTGATAAGCGATAAAATGCCAATCAAATGATAATTAATATCTCTTCTATCACTCAAGGGAAAGTTAGTGCGTTCATGTGGAAATGAATCAAATTTAGCAAGCTATATAAACAGGCTCCCTTCCACTCCACAATAAGATTTCTGCTTGAAAGAAATCCTTTAAAGACACTTTGTTTTGAGGGAAATAGATCTCAATATTTAAGACAGGTCTTCTGCTATCCTTTATTTAAAAGGAAACTAATCTCTTTTTACGACAGGAAATTGGCTGATCAACAAAAGCGCATCAGACAATAATGCCTTTTGTCACGCAGTGCAAACTCCCTGATCCATCCGAGCTCAACATCAAAAGAGCGTTTGATCATTTAAAACTTAAACCTTAGAAATACGGGTGGAGTATGCTGTGGAGGATTCTTGTTTTTGACTGAGCAAATGTTATCTTTGCCGATTGAGAATTCATGAGGCCGATGTGTTTCCTGTGCATTCCAGCATTGATTTCCTGTGGTTTTTGTCTCTGTCAGAATTTGACCCCTGAAGCATTTTAGGGAATTCTTTGACCTCTTTTGAAGCATAAAGCTTTTTATTGCGGCTTAATAAAGGATTTTGTTTCTCAAGTTTGGAGTAACTGCAGAATCCTGCCTGGATCCTGAATAAGTCACTTTCAACAAATAGTTGTTTTGTTCGTGACTTGATTGTTACGCTTGGCCTGGCTCGTTTGCAGGTCAGTTTCGTGTTACATAACTCTTCATGATTGGGTAATCAAATGGTACCAACTTAATAAAGGATTTTGTTTCTCAAGTTTGGAGTAACTGCAGAATCCTGCCGGGATCCTGAATAACTTTCAACAAATAGTTGTTTTGTTCGTGACTTGATTGTTACGCTTGGCCTTGCTCGTTTGCAGGTCAGTTTCATGTTACACAACTCTTCATGATTGGGTAATCAAATGGTACCAACTTAATAAAGGATTTTGTTTCTCAAGTTTGGAGTATCTGCAGAATCCTGCCTGGATCCTGAATAACTTTCAACAAATAGTTGTTTTGTTCGTGACTTGATTGTTACGCTTGGCCTTGCTCGTTTGCAGGTCAGTTTCGTGTTACACAACTCTTCATGATTGGGTAATCAAATGGTACCAAACAAGGTGACAAAAGTAGGCGGCACTCAAAACTCATAAGAAATCCGGCAGGCGGGATTTACCCTTGCGGCTTCGCCTCTCACTCCGCCGCCAAAAAAGTTCCCCGGGCACAAGAATCCCACCAGCTACGCAGGCTAGGAGATGTCGAACTTTCATTAGAACATTCTTGGACAAGTTTTGTCTTTTGAAATTTTCTGGGGGCTATTTGCATTCGAGGTACCAGAACGCAACCCCTAATTTGTGTTGGGTGTTCTGTGCATTATTTGATGTCCTGTGCAATTAATAAGGGAGGTCTCTTCGAGACTGCATCTTCGTCGTCGTCGTCGACACACATTTGCCTCGCTTTGAGGCGCTTGCTTACGTTTTGCCTCTCTTTGACGCGCTAACCCACCTGGTGATTCGTGTCTCCTCAGCGTTCATCTTTCAAACGTTTGCCGAGGTCTGCTATTCTGTCTTCGTAGATCGTTCATCTTTCAAAAGTTTGCTGAATTTTCGTAAAGCGTACATATGTAAGAGTTTGCTGAAGGTCTACTATCGATCTGTGTTTAATGAATCCTCCAAAGCGTTCATCTTTCAAAAGTGTGCTGAAAGTTTACACCCTGAGTAAAATTTTTACTTTGGATTAAGCCTTCATATTTTTCTTTGGAAAATGCGTGCTACTTTCGGCGAGTTGTGAAGCTCAGCGTCTGTTGCGCTACAAAGTAAATCTACTGAGTTGTGTAGCTAGGCGGCCGTTATGCCACAAACTAAATCTACCGAGATGTGAAGCTAAGCGGCACCATTTCATCATGACGTGTGATATTTTCGGTACTTGACAAACGAACATTTTAGCTAGGCAGGTACAAAAGTCGGATCGGATCAATTCGGACCGCCAGTCCGGGTCGGATCAACTCGGATCGACCCGGATCAAATAAAAAAATAAAAAATGAAATAAAGTTGGACTCGGATCAACTCGGATCAACTCGGATCATAAAAAGAAAAATACAATCAGTCGGCGTCACTTACCTTTCACCCGCCATTTTGTTTTTTTCTCACGAACTCGTGGTTGCGTAAATTAATTTTATTTTTATTTTTATTAATTTTAATGATACAATAGTGAGCAGCACACATACACTTCCAGTGAACATTTTCAACTTGTAAGGAGGAGAAACCATGCTCAAATTTTCGTTGTCCCGGGCGAGCATGCATGGTTTCTCTTGGAAGAGTACTTGAAGTTTATCACAGCAAGAGAGACACATTAGTACGTTCTGCTCATTTTAAGAGCAGAGAGTGCAAGCAAGGATTAGAAGGATATCATTATAATGGACAGTTCTTAAATTATATTATGGACGTTATATGAAATGTTTAATAAACGAGCAGCAGTGTTTTCTCGGGTGAAAAATCACGTGCCGAAGGCAAGTGATTTTAGACCAATAAAAAAACGTGCTGGGAGTTTATTAAACGACTTCAAAGACATTCTTGGAGAAGCTTGTGTCAGTGGAGTTGATAACAACGACGCTTTTGTGAACGTTGGAAATTAGCAAACGCAAAGAACCTTACATATGAAATATCATGCAAGAAAATCAAATCTCACACGTGTTTAGAAATTTTCACGTCTACGAACGACACTAACCGAAGAGGACATAGCGTCTTGTGCTAGAGCTTTTCGGATGCCTAAAAATGTCGAGGAAGAGAAGAAGTTAATCGAAGACGGTACCTCAAAGTCAACAAGTGCAGTGTAAAAGTATTCTTTGAAAATATTGCTCTGGAATGGCTGAATCGTAGGTAAACAAAATTCCTGTACTCGAAGTCTCGAGTGCAACGTTTGGACATTGCTATAGCCAATATTACCGCTGAGTCATTGAACTTCTGGCTGACTAAATTGATGAAAGAACAAAGTTTAATTTTGGGCAATAGTAAATTATTTTACTGCGTGTGTTATTTTGAAAGGACATTAAATAGTTACCCACCATTTATTGTGTAAGTTGCTGTGCTAAAATTAATATTCATAAGTCACGTGCAGTGACACTAGGGACTACGGAAGGGTCTAGTAGGGTGACTGGAACGATTTTTTCCTCCACGCGTCAATGCCTCAAGTATAAGGTATACCACGACGGCGACAGTGGTTAAAACGTCGCTTTTTAGTAAAAAGTCAATTCGCATTCTTTCAAACTTATTCGCAATTATTGCAAGTCGCTTATTTTGTCAAATGTAGGCAAACTCATAGAGGAAAAAAGTTTGTCTTCGTTTAATTGTTTACGTCCTCAATAATACGTGACATTAGGAATTTTCACGTCGTGCAGTGATGTCAAAGAAATGTTGATAAAACAATAAAATGCACGTGCAGTTGTTACTGCGCTTCCCGAATACGTAGATCATAGCGGGTCGTAGTGTCTAATACGTTAAGTATTTAGTTGTATTTTACATGCTTAGAAAGCCAGTGTATATTTGAAACAGAATCGCAAGATATACGCATTTTATCCTTTTTTGGTCAGCCTTGAAAATTTCTAAACACATTTTTCGATTATGAACCCCAAATTTCGGTGTCACCACGACACCCAAGTGAATAATACAGCCAGATACGCAAAATACAGTTGACGGAAACGAGGATATTTCATAAGGGATATCATATCACCAAGTGGTGTGAATAAGACTGATAAAACACTAGCAATCCCTGAATTCGCCCACGAATCGCCCATTTTATGAATGTTTGCTTTTTGTTTTTGTTTGTTTGTTTGTTTGTTTTAACATTCCCTTGGCGTGGGAGATCACTGCACGGCTTCAACCTCAGGAGAGTTCGCCAACATTTTTACAAAGTAAGCGAGTTGAAATATTCTTGGGTTGCACGTGACGTCACCAAAGATCAAACTAAGAAACTATCGATTCTTCTAAGTTT
>CALNXI010001560.1:37581-40081 GCA_942486025.1 Porites evermanni | reverse complement strand
AAGGTTTCAGCAGTTACATCTACCTTGTTCGTTCTTTACAGTTTTTAACATGTTTGAAAATTCCCATCGAAGCTACAAATTGAAATGATTGTTTGAAATTTCGCCTTTTAAAATCAAAATCGATTTCTTACTTTTTTTCTGAATTATCGAGATTATCGATTTTCTACTTTTTACTGTGATTTGAAATACCTTGAATCTTTTCAACAGTTATTAATACGATTTTTTGATGGTTGACGTTAAATAATAAACTTTTTTGACGGCTGAACGTTAAATTTTAAGCCGTTTGACGGCTCGCTGTTAACTCCATTGAAACCCTCGGTTAGGTTCCAACTAGGGCGGCAGGGTCTTTAAATCAAGGGTGAATCCAAATGGCTATATATCAGCTTATTCCTGGAATTTTTCATAAACAAATGGAACAATTTGACAGAAATAAGTTCTTTTCTCTGAAAATGGATCGTTAAAAACGCAAAACGCTCGGCATAACCCAAAAACTTAAAAAAAAAAACTTTCAAGATTATATCACCCGCTGAACAAAGATACTATGATACATCTCAGAAGAAGACGATGCTCATCATATCGCTCCCTATTAAAACGGCGGTCGCTTTGTTGAAAGTATCTTGGAGAAGTCTGAGGAGATATATGAGCATGTTGGTTTTCTTGTGGAGTGCTTTTCTTAGAATTTATTTGGTTTCTGCTTTCAGCCTCGCTTTCATGTTTAATTCATTTTCACTATTGTCGACTTTTGAAAAGATAGGTATAACTCAAAACAGAAGCATATAACCCCGAAGCGTATAACTCTGTTCCAGTGCTGGGGTTTTTTTGGAGAACCAATCAAGATTTACTTCCTAATATGGAATCACCGATACGCGAGACTGTAGCGGTAGTGTTATGAAAACTTTGTATCGTGATGTAAACGAAGTGCTGCAAAGGCCAATCACGGTTTTACGAAGTACAATTTGGCCAAAATCGGAATTCAAACGCACAGAGTCCCTTCAGAATAGCATATAGTATGTTTTAAAATGACCACTAAGACGGAAAACCACTTATCGAACACGAACAGTTTTGCGCAGAGAAAATTACTCGTACACGCCATAGGGCAAGTTAGCGCGCGCAAATGACAACACACACGTCCGCTCCACTACCTGTGAATATACATGTTTTTTTCTTCATTGATTATGTTATATAACAAATTTAAACATCTAAACGTGTACTTTTGAGTTGTGGATATACCTGGAGAACTGATAAGGATTTGTAGCCTGTGTACAGACCCCTCCCTCCCCTCAGGAAAAATCTGAGAAGGGCCTCTTCTCCGATTTTTCCTGTGGGGAGGGGGGCTCTGCACACAGGATAAGGATTTGAAGAATTTGTTATTAGTCACTTTTTCTGACGGGTATACCTAGAATTCTTTATTCCATATTTGGCCAGAAAAAATTCCCTGCTTCTGATCAGACGGGTAAAAAAAACACAGCATGGTTCTAGACATATAAGGGGAAGTTAGACTCTTCGGGGTTATATACTTCTGCTCAAAACGTATTTGAAACCTCGAACTCTATCACAATCCATCGTTAAGCCTTTTCTGTCCTCTGAGTTGAGCAGAACGTTCCTAGTTCCGGGACTAAAAGTGTGAAACGGTTATATATTTGTAGTGTTTATCTAGCTTTAGAAGTTTCTAGATAACATTCGCTCTTTCGAACAGTTATTTTACAGCAAAAAGTCATTGGGTGCCCCTGAATTTTGGTAGCTTCAGCGCAAAGTTTCTTAATTCAAAAATATTTTTTATATGTCTTTCTCCTTGCCAGCAATCTCTTGCTATCAATGTTCAAACAAAACAACTCTTGAAGATTGCCAAGATAATCAAGTTGATTGCCCCATACCTGTGCACCACTGCGCAAAAATGAAGAGTGAATCGCCGACAAAAGAAGGAACTGTACAAACGACTTATCACAAGGGATGTGTAACTAAAGACCAGTGTAATAATGAAACCAGTGGGAAGATTGTAGATTGCTGCAATGGCGACTATTGTAATACAGGTTACACATTTTTTTTCTTCATATGAAAAGCCGGTTACTCCCCTTTTCTGGTAGCGGGCTTATGACAAAAAAATAAGACTCAGAGTACAAAGTTTGCAAATGATGACATATTTCGAGGTTTTTACGTATTTGTCAGTCGTGTGATTTAAGTAGCTTATCGATCACGTGATCACCCAGCACGCGTTCATTCTAAGGCACTGTATACGGGTGTTGTATCCAGGTTCCCATCCCCTGTTCAAGATAACCATGTTCTCCCTCGAAATCTGATGTTATCGGAAATGAAAAAAAAAAAAAAAACGGACCTTCAAAACCTTATCAAGTGATAAGTGTATCGTCATTATACATATATTTATTTAGACAGAGCAAAAATAACACAAAATTATTAATAACTCTTTAATTATTCTATTTTATACATTAATATTTTAATAATATTTTTTTTTTATTTTTCTAAACAAAGACTCTCACTTACT
>CALNXI010001560.1:25294-35685 GCA_942486025.1 Porites evermanni | reverse complement strand
AAAAAAAAAAAAAAAAATTGAAAGAAAGAAACGTCTGCTCGCAGGTTAAAAAATAGTTTGCGTTGAAGTCATCAAATCCATATGCTTCCAGGGGACCTATTCATGTACGCAAAATATTCACTCAAACTAAGTACTTGCGGGGTCACTTTCGACTACAGGCTACCACTCATCTCTAATTTGGGCTATACGTGCCCACATATATAATTTAAAACTCTTAATGAAAAAGGGTCACAAATCGAACACTTCAAGATTGATTTTCACGTGACATTACTGCGCTTTTCACAAACACGCGAACTCTAAAGTTCAAAAGCCGCTTTCACAATTGCCCTTTTAGCTGCCGGCAACCGTAATTACGATCAAAAGCAACGAACCTTGAAACACGGAAAACACACAAAACGGATCGAAATCAACAAATCACATATCACAAACCATGACCTTTTGATCCTGTTTCAGTAAAGTTTTTGTTCCCTGGGAGGTCCGCTAAGATGATTGATGGTAGCGAAAAACGCAAACGTCAGTTGGCTTTTGAACTTCAGAGTTCGCGTGTTTTTGAAAAGCGCATGCAGTAGTGTCATGTCACACGATCAGCAACCATCCTGTTATTTAATATTTCTTTATGATTAATTTTTTTTCCTTGGCAGTAAATGAGCCTACAGTTAACAAACCCAGGAGTATGATTCTTTACGTATTCCTCGGTTTTGCCTCCGCTTTGCTGTTGTTGTCGTCCGCTACTTTTTTCATCTGGTGCTACAAGAGGAAAAGACGAAAGGAAGTTGATGGGTTTGTACAGTTCTACGTACTTACAACCGATGTTAAAAAAAATTCTGCAAATACAACTCCCATCTTCACATTTTGGGGTAAAGTTAATATTAAAGTTATTTTCTTTCCCCATTTTCTTTTTCAGATCACTTCATCCACAGCGCGTGATCTACCCTCTGGACGAGTGGGAAATTCTTCCTGAGCAAATAGAATACGAGGGGGAGCTGGGCCGAGGTGCGTTTGGTGTAGTTTACAAAGCAACTCTGAGGAAAAGAGTTGGGATAGAGGTGTTTGACAAAGAGATTTCAAAGCGGCAATTGTTATCGAACAACAAGGCTCCTCAAGTGGTTGCTGTAAAGGTTTTACACGGTAATATTAAAAACGAAAACTAATGGGAAAACTAAAAGTGCTTTGAATATTTTAACACATGTTTTCATAGCTGCGTGAGAGAAAAACAGCTGACATGCATGAACGAAGACTAAAGCAAGGCTGGTTCGGCTGCTTTGTGTGAAAAGAGAAGCTGCTCTTAGAGATGTTCCTCGTTGAAAAAGAGATGATCCTCCGATCTATGGTCTCGTCTAAAGTTTTATAAAGTAAGCAGATCTCACGCTTATTTCACTATCTCGATCTTGCAGATGTTTCAAAACAACAGCAGCATTTAAGTTTATTTGACATTTGATCTTCTATCGTTTTTTGTCTTTTATTCTGACTTAAAAAACTACTCCGGCTTTTGGTAGAGTTGACTGATGTGAGGGCAGAATTGCTTATAAAATTCTAACCACGATTACAATTTAAATGTAATTACGCTTATCAGTGTGCTAGATCTCAGTGCTAGATTTTGTAAGTTTTGTTTTATTAGTTGGGTTCACACTGGACTTTTCAAGTGCTCTTGAAGAGCATTTGAAGTGCACTTGAGACTAACTTGTGTGTGAACGGTTCCTTTTTCACTTGACTGATCTTGACTAGTCGTCCTTAGTTGCCACAGAAACTTCAAAGCCTCAAAGTTCCCAAGTGCACTCTCAAGTAAGGTCAAAACCCGTCCTTGAGACTGCATTTATCCAATCAAAGCGTCGGAAATTTATTATCAAAGTGTCAATCGTCTCGAGCCACAAATTTCACTCTCGCAAGCGAGCAAGCGAGAATTGATTGACGAATGAGGATACTGATCACCACGAATCGTAGGTAGGTTTTTCTCAGTTTAGCTTCATGAGCTAGTTCAGAAATTTCACGATTTCATTTTTTCACTGTATTTGACGGCGGAAACAACGTTAATGGAAGACTTGGCTGTGGAAACGAAATGACCTATGTTCCACAACAGAGCGATTTTCCTGTTTTGCGGTTTTTTGAATGCAGTTTATTCTTTTTTCAACTCGTTCAGGCCACTTTTTCGTGTCCACCTGCAGCAAGAGCAGTGATCCTTTACAAGATGGGTAAACCTCACGTCAGTAGTGGAGGAGGGACCGGTTAGGCCTTTTCCATGCGCATTAACTTACGCAGGAGTACATTAACGCCGATGACGTCATGCATCTCATTAAGATAGGATAATGTCATAGTATATTTTCAGTTGGCAAGGAGCAAGTGATGTCAGAATACCCTAGCGGTTGACTTCATCAAAAAATGTTGAGATCATAATCTATAGATAGAAAAGTGATATCATGTCCCTACTTGGTCATGATGATGTCATAATTTATTCAGGTATGATGACGCCATAGTTAATTTTCAGTTGCAATGATCATGTTCTTATTTGGTCATGATGTCATTGCTTATATTACTTTAAGTAGGATTTTATATACGAATTAGTAATCTGAAAAAGGATATTGAGCACTTTTTTAAAGTAATAGAGCTTGATCACTATCGTATGATGGCGAGGACATTTTGAGCCAGTGTGTGATTGTCTTTATCTTAGTACTATCCCGTAGTGATCAATTAAACACACTTAAATTCTGGTTGGTTACAGCTTTTCATTGAAACGCAACCACAAGGTCCGGAAAAAAATTATATAACATTCCAGTAGGTCTAGTCTTCATCTTTTGGAATGGGCTGCTTTTCATAGCGTCGATTAATTAAGTAAGAATTTTCGCTTATCGATCGCTAGTTCTGTCCATTCCAACCAATCGAATCCTTCTGTATCTTTAAGCTCTTTTTGGGTCTCAATCAGTTTTTTGAAGGTGGTTTTTTTTTTCATTGCACGCATCCACTGTAGATTCTCTAACAGTACTTTTCTTAACTCTTTTCTGTAAACAGGAACCATAGCGTTCTCGGCATTAATACGAGCCACGTTTTCTGAATCTCCGTTCCCTTCGTACTCATTGATCAATGCGTTGAGCTGGGTCTCATGACGTTTCTCGGCTTCATCAAAAATGCGTGACCCAGGCTCTAAGTTTTCTGTTTCTTCTTGGGAAGACTCCGTTCCTTGGCTGGCTTGAGAGACTTCGCTTTCTCGGGAGAAATCGGTTTCTTCACTTTCTACTTTCAAATTTCCAGCACCTTGTTGAAGAAGGCTGTAATGATGGCCATTGTTCCACATTTATTTTGGTTTGAACCGTACGCGTTCTGATAGGAAACTAAACTTCAGAAAGGAACTCTCTCTTTTATAAAATATTGGTGAAGGCGGGGTTACTGAGCGTTCTCCCTCGCAAATAATAATCGATTTTACATCGACCTCACATCGACCCTACATCGACTCTACATCGACCCTACATCGCCTCACATCGACCCTACATCGACCCTTCGTCGAGCTCACATCGACCTCACATCGACCGTACATCGACCCGACCCTACATCATGGACCCTACATCGACCATACATCGACCTAGTATTACATCACGATTGACAAGAATTGGATTAGAACTAGTGATGATATCAAATTAAATTAGCGAAGCTATATAAACAGGAAAATAACTTATTTCCCTCAGTGTGTTTAAGGTTGTCGTGTGGTAAAGATGCCGTATATACTCAAGAGAGATGCCCGGTATGAGGCAAGCCAGAGTGATCACCTGCGTCAAGTGCATCGATTAAAGAGCCACGAAAGAAAGGAATGGCTAAAAGCAGCGGTATTTTCGGGGTCTAAGAAAAGTCTGGGTATAACACAAGGAGTGTCCTGGCTGTAACCGCTTCCGATATTTCTCAATTTTGATTGACGTTACAGTACCGCGTGATTAGGGTTTAATAATTAGTTTTAAGATAGCTCGCCTTTCAGTTCGGACAAGACCCCTGGAGATCAAGAATAACAAGACAAGTTAGATCGAAATTCACGAAATCGGGACCCGCGAACGTTGGTAAGAACAACCACTTAAGCCTCTTAACTTACATTAGCAATTGTTTGTATATGCTACATTTTATATACGTTTCTTTGATTACGATTATATTTCGAACACTAGCACGAACACATGGCATAATTCTTGTCATTACTTTTAGCTTTAATGCATCAATATTTAGGCCATTTCTCTTACGTAATTATTTCAGTTGACCGCTTGATTCGTATGAAACGCTCTGAGGCCACAAGTCCTATATTGGCTTGGTGTTCAATTGAGTATCGATCGCGTACCCGGGTAAACTCGAGTATTTCAGTTCTAGCTTGAGAGGAAACATTATACCGGTTTTTTCCCCAAGTATTACACAAGGAAAAGGAAACAAGTAGAGAACGAAAAAAGAACTATTGCAGGTGTCAAAGAAACGGAAAAACCTCAGCATTGTATATTCCAGAGGCCCAAATTGTCTAACGATGTTTCCCTGGAAACCAAAGGATATCCAGAATTTTATATGTTTCGACATAAATTTTCACTTCTCGTGGTGGGCCTCACTCAGTGTGGTAAAACATTTTTCTTTGAAAAAAATTCTTACAACGGATCGTATTCTTTACGAGAGCAAGAAATCGAGGCGAATATGGTGGGTACTACAGTCAGTGGTAGGATAGATACAAAGTGATGCAGTCATCTATCGGAAAGGAATGGAAAATCGAAATGGATTTATCTGCACAAGGACGATCCCAGCGTAAGATCGTTCCTAGAAAAGAACCAAACGAATGCTCGATAGACCTATAACGAAATCTTTGTAATTACCTTTCAATAAAGTTTTTAACTCTCGGACGTACAGGCAAATTCATACCCTTACCGTGGTACAAGGTGGGGGGTGGATGGAATTCCTCCCCGGAGTTTTTGATAGAAGAAGAAGAACCTTTATTAATTTATACCGCTTAGGGTAGCCCCTTCAGACGCAAAAAGCTGTCTGTTATCAATGGGAGCCCTGAGCAACAGTAAATGGTGCAGTATTTTGAAACGATTTTACCTTTAGTGGAAAGCCTTTGATCTTCTTAACAAGATGAGGTATAATTTATGGATGGTGGCGCTGCTGGAGGCCTGTGACGTCACCAACAGTGTTCGTCATCTTGGCCGCCATCTTGGATTTTATCAACAATTAGAGATCAGGTTAAAACCACGAGAAATGTTAATTTTTTGTGCTTTACATGAAAAATAACCCATAAATAAGCACTTAATTGTATAATTTTAGCGACAAAATTTACTTTTATTGTTGAAAGAAGTCGAAACAACATATTTTCACCCAAAATTGGCTTGACCACCTGCTACTTATGACGTCTATGTAGTAACCATAGCAACTAACCATCACTAAACTCGCCTCAAAATTTGCGCGAGGGATGAACGAACAGCTACTGAAAACGTCAGGTGCTGATGTTTTATCCTCCAGGAAAAAACTCAGAAAAACCTTATGGGTGGGTAGCAAACACCCCTTCCCCCCCCCCCCCCCTTGTACGTCCGAGGGTTAAAACGGTACCTTTCTAAACGGTATTGGTTTTATTAATTACATAAGCATTTATTACTTTCTCAAACTGATCATTTCTTAGAAAGTAAGCCATCTATTGTCTTATTGAATAGTAGACGTTTAAAGGTTGTCCCATAAGCTTTCTCCGCTTGTAGAGTTCATATGCAAATATAGATCAAGATCAGTGGCCATGCAAGCATTTGCGCATAATAAGTGTTTAATGAGCTGTTTACCGATCAACTGGCCAAAAGGTGAGAAGTGAGGTTTTCTGAATTCGAAGCTGTTATCAGGACACAAGAGCAACTGTGTTTGTTTTCTAAGGAATGCGACTGAAAACTGTGGCAGAAAATGATCACTAAGGCTATCATTTGTGATATTTTGATGCTGGGGCTTGTTGCAGTTACTTCGAGATAAATGGATAACTTAAGGACTGTCAATTATAAAGCAATCTACCTTTTAACAAATTTTTATCGCCCTTCAGTTGAAAAACTAATTATCAGAAAGTTATAATTTAGGGAAAATTTTGCTCCGCAGGAAAAAAATTACAGTCATCTCCATTCCTCCGCTGTCAAATGATCATAACTGAATTCTTTCAGTGTAGAAATTGTTGATCCGGGTGGATCACAATTTTTTTTTTCTTGGGTGCCGTTATTTTAAAATTATTATCATACGATAGTTATCAAAAACCTGTTTAAAGAACATATTAATCATTACAACTAAAAGTTAACTATGGCATCATCATACCTGAATAAATTATGACATCATCATGACCAAGTAGGGACATGATATCACTTTTCTATTTATATATTATGATCTCAACATTTTTGATGACGTCATCCCCTAAAGTATTCTGATATCACTTGCTCCTTGCCAACTGAAAATAAACTATGGCATCATCCTATCTTAATTAGATGCATGACGTCATCGGCGTTAATGTAATCCTGCCCAAGTTAATGAGATTCCTGCGCATGGAGAAGACCTAACTGGTCCCTCTCCCACTACTCACGTCTCACCAAAGAAACGTAAAGCCACTACATTGTACTCAAAGAAATTCAAGCGAGCCAGAAAAGTGCATACGAAACGGAAGCAACAGAACAGCTCTAGCGTGAAAGTGGGACCAAAGTAAAAATAATTAAAGCGCTCATCGACTGAAAAGAGAGAAGGGATATGGAGTGACATTTACGACAAGTATAAAGAGTGGTTTGTTGAAAGTGTTAGAAAGTCTGCCGTTTGAAAGAATACATAATCTGGAATACGATTATAAATACTTGAAGCAACGAGCTTAAAATACTGGCAAAGAGAGCTTTTAGAACATCAAAGAAGGTTTCCTCTACTTCGATTACTTCGATGCAACCATCCTACTGCCGCATTGTTATCCTTTTATTCTGACACTGTTCAAGAAGACTGTTGTCAATAAATTAAACGGAAAATCGCGCTTTGCAATAGTTCTACGGCTCCTGTCTTCGCAGACGTTTTGAATAAACACGTGTACGGCAGCGTAATAAACTGTGAGATACGGATTAATTCCCGCCAAAACTCCTCACTTTAACTTTAGTGTGAACGCCATTTTTACTTAAAAGCTGAGTACACTTCAAGTGTTTTTCAAGTACACTTGAACTCAAGTGCACTTCAAGTGAACTTTAGGGTCTAGTGTGAATCCACCTATTTTCATTCATGGGTAGATATTTTCGCATGGTAAATCAGGATCCATACATAGCTTAAGTTTGTTTGTTTGTTTGTTTGCTTTCCATCGCTCGCTCGAAATGCTTAAAAATAAAACTTGTCACAATGTTTTACCTTGTTTATTTACGAGTAGATCTTCTCGAATGGGAACTGGAATATGACGTCCTTTATGTTCGGAACTTTCTTATATCAGATAATATCCCACAAGCAGTAATTGAACTTTGCCGTTTTCGCGCTGCTTTTAAAACTACTTATAACTCGCGACGTCTTCCAGACCGAATCATGTTATCTCAGTCCCTAGTCTCTTTCGCGGTATTGGCGTCCCCGTTGCCGTTGTGGATCCTTAAAGTCCCTAAAAACGGAGAAATACCACAAACAAACTTAAATAGTCGACACATACCCTAGAATGGAAAGGGCTCATGTTTATCACAAGATGAACACAATTCTAAGTTACCTGACACTGTACGTGTACGTAATATGTTTAACATATGTTGCAACAAATACATTGTGATTTTAACAATAAAGAATAACCGAATGCATTTTAATGTGTTTAGACAATCCTAGTGCAGCACAGAAAGCAGAATTCCAGTTTGAGATCGAGCAAATGAAGCTGTTGGGATCACATCCGAACGTTGTTTCCATGGTTGGATGCTGCACGTTTCAGGATGAAAAGTTCCTGGTAATAGAGTATGTTCCGTTTGGAGACCTGCTGACGTGGCTTCGTTGTAGAAGGAGAAGGGTGAGAAAATGAAACAGGCGGTTTTCAATTCATTAAAAAAAAAAGAGTCTGTCTTTAAGCTAGCGTACATGGCGATTGTCTTGTCGCACTGAAAGTTTTAGGTTATTTGCACGAAGTTCCAATATAGGAATTGTGGTTCAGTTGGGTTTCGTTGCTTTATTACAAAAAAGTTATTCTAATTCTTATATTGGGTAGCCTGTGATCAAGGTCAAACGCAAAGTGACACAATTAAGAAAAAAGCGTCCGTGAAGGAGAATTTCTTCTATCCGCGGTTAATTTATCGTTGGCCATAGGGAATCGAGTACAATCCGCCAAGTGGACTCTAGTTTGATTTGAGGGCACCAGTTAGCCCGTAATTGTCTAAGGAACGCAAGACAAATCCTTTTTCCCTTACTTCATTTGTCAGCGGTGCTTCATTTATCAATGTAGCAGAGCCAAAAAATTTTAAAAAATTTTTTTTAAACCGTCAGTCAAAAAGAGTTAACCGTAAAAACGTGTTTCTAGTTTGATCAAATAAAACACAAACAGCGGTGATAAACGTTGTGAGCTTTCTTATTTTTATAAACTTGACATTTTGTATCCTATTCAAGATACATTTTCAAGCGTGATCTAAAGTGACCGTTGAAGATAATGATGAGACTATTTACACACAAAAAAATACAAGGGTTCTGGAAAGGAGATTAAGAATTCAAAATGCTTAACAGTAATCAAAAGGTCTTGCGTAAACAATGCATGTTACTTTTATGATGCTAAAATTTCAAAATGATCCCACTTAATGTTATGTTTGTTGGCAGTGACATGGTCAGCAATAGCTGAGAAGTGATCATTTTTTGTTAGGGACTTGAAGTGTTCAGTCTTCCTAACATGGAGCCGTCGCTTGGTTTTACCAAATATAAATGTCATTACAATTCCAACAGCAAGCTTTGTAAATGACTTTAGATCTTTAAGAGCGATTTAGGGGGTCATTGTATAAGGAAAGAAAGATTTAATACGGCAGGTGTTTTGAAAAATTATCTTTTAACACAAGAGAAAAACTGGTAAATAAAAGGTTTTAGGCGTTTAGAAACTTATTTGCAAAAGCTCACAATGTTTATCACCGCTGTTTGTGTTTTATTTTTTATCAAACTACGTTGGTCCAAGAACAAAAGGCTCTTTGTTTATAGCTACAGTTTCATAAGGAGGTTAAGTATGATCGTCCCGGTAAACGCAGTCGACAACGTAGTCCTGAATAGGACTGTTATTGTTGACAGTGACTGAGGTTTCGAAAACATGTGCAGTAGTCATCTTCAGTGCCAAAGCAGTTGTATCACCTCCGGTTGATAGTATTAAACTCTAGTTACTGGCCTGACTGGTCAATTGAGTTACGATGTTCTTGGTCGTCTGTCAGTTAAGCAGTGATGTTATTGCCGATGAAGGCCCGTGATGTCTTTTTTTTTTTTCTAATAACAAAACCCCTGTGCTTGAATTTGTGTGAGGGATTATTCTTTCTTTGTGTATTTTTTTTCTTCTCCTTTTTTCTTAATATGTAATTTAATATAAACGCCTTTATTTATAATTTTTGTCCTGCCTAGATCAGCGCTATAGCTATTTGCAGGGCATAAAATATTGTAAGCTTTATTAATCTTGAATAAAATAGATTGTTGTTGTTGTTGTTGATATTGGTGCGTCTCAGTCCGTCTATTGTCACAGCTAATTATTGTTAGTCAAATTTTCAGTTGCCAGTCGTTCTCTGGTAGTTATTCTTGCTTGATTCCATCCATGAGTCGTTTGTATCGTGCCGGTACAAACGGTGTACTAAATGGTGCTCAGCAATGTGATTGTTGACGTTACCATTTCTCGTCGCTCGTTTGTGTTCAGTCAGTCGCTCGGTCATAGGTTTCTTCCGGTTTCACCAATGCAAGTAGCCTTGCAGTCGCAGCATTTAATCTCATATATATATACTTCTCCCTGTTGTAACGTCACGTGGTAGTTGTTATCCAATAGGATGCCCGATTTTACATGTGCTCACGATCTTGTAGAGGAGTCTTCAGTGAACCGACTTATGGATTAAAGTATCGTTTGGTTATGTTTACAAGAACCGCTTTGCTGCTGTACAAAGCCAAAACGTTACATGGTGTCAGAAAGTCGTTCAAATTCTCGCTTTCGTTTGGTTAACAACGTCATTTGAACGTCAACCCTGGTCAACAGCAAGTTTAGCAAGCGATTGAAGCATGCCCGCCAATCCACCGAATGAGGGAGGACAACCTGTACAAGCTTTCAAGCACCAATATTTACCAGTAACGTCCCTGTTCCTCCAAAAATTGAATTATCTGGAAATCTTGCTAATAATTGGAAGCAGTGGAAGCAGGTTTGGGGTTGCTTACTAATTAGTCACGCGTCTCAATGAGCAGACCGACGAGTATCGAGTGACTGCATTGATCACATGTATTGG
>CALNXI010001560.1:0-17500 GCA_942486025.1 Porites evermanni | reverse complement strand
TAATTTCCAAAAATGGCATCTCGGTATGTTTTCTAAGCTTTTTGGAGTTAGAAACCTTTACTTTGACGCACTTTAGTTTAGTGATAGTTTGTTGATAATGGTTTTAAAAAAAATTGACGCCATAAAAGCTGGAGTGTAAAGCCATGTTAAGGCAAAACGTTTACTCGCTTTTTAATAACAACAACTTTATTGACTTTATCTTCGACATGAAGATTTCGGTACCAAAACAATCAATATAACAACAAATGAAGCAAAGTAAAATAAAAGTTAAGTAAGAGAGGAAGGAACAACAACTATATATTGAACATTGACAGAGAAAAGCACTTGGCTATGTACGGCTTCTACGCTACTCGTATGCTAAAAAGGTTCAATAAGAGTTCGGATTTATAACAATTTAGAATATTTTCAATATAAGAGGCAGTAAGATTTATGATTCTTTCATCGCACATAGACATGATAGTGCCTTGCGAGACATATTCGTAAAGTTACTGTTTATCGAGTATAGGCTCTACAAGAAGGTACCCCTTATTCGAGAAAGTGATGAGTGATTACATTTCAACAAATAGCGGAATCCAGCACCAATTTCGAATCTATTACAAAGAGGGCAAACTCTCTACTCTGGACATCTTCTTGTAGCGCACAGATTCAATGGGTAACAAATGGCAACAAGTCCGCATTTCGGTTACTCTTGTGTTACCGTTATTTATTAAATCAAGAAAAGTTTGAAATCCGACTTCGTTTTTCAATTCACTATGAACACTTAATTTATTTCCAACTGAAAAGTCAAATTTATCCTTGTTCAAATTTTTCGACCATTTTTTAAAAATTTTTAAAATTTTTAAAATTTTTAAAACTTAACTAGTGAGCAGCACTCTGCGAACTGTTGCTGTAAAACTTGTTTATTCTCCTACGCGTTTCGTCTAACTAACGTAGACTTCTTCAGGGAGTTTTACAATCAAATACTAAACGCCTGTATTTAAGCCATAATATGACTAAAAATAATGATGGTCGCAAACATTGAGGGTTTGGCCGGATTTACGAAAAGGAACAGGCGCAGCTGTGAAATTTTTTACGCAAGGCGTAAGAATACTTTGGGGCCACGGTTTTAGCTAAAACCGTGGCCCCAATATTCCAATATTCCCGGTATTGTTTTAACAAATTTCCTTTAAACTTTCTAATCAGGTGAGGATCTCTCCTGTAGTCAAGATGAGGCAGATTTGGAGTATAAGCAGTTAATTTAGTTAATAATATACACGAAAACATTACTCAATTCTGATTGACTGAGAAAGGAGTGCAGTTCTTCTGTAACAAGAGTGCAAACTTGTAACACGAGTGCAAATTACAAATGGTTTCTGATTGGCTGAAAACACAAAGGAAACAACCAAGACCCCATCAGATTTAAGCTGTTTTAACAACAAAATTTAAGAAAATGGCCATGGTTTTCTGCAAGCAACGATTTGATTTTGTGCGCAAAACAACAATATAGAAAAGTTAAAAAAAAATTCCAAAAACCCGAACACGGTAAAAAGTACGTCTTTCTGGCTTAATGTATCAAAAATGCGGTGCTAAGAGAAAACACTGTCAAAAAAAGCGAGGAAAATGAGCCGGAGAAACTAAACAAGCTGCTTATAACAGACAACACTAAGGTAAAAAATAAAGAACAAATTTAAACGGTGGCAACCACACGCAAGCCATGACAGCTACACTTTCCAGGCATTTAAATGAACAAGGATACAAGTTTTCCATGATAACAACAGGAATTTCAAGTCACGTACGTTATTTGTTGGAGGAGAAAGGTGTCAGGTTGCTCTCTTTAAGTATTTTCATCGGCACCCAGCGACTTCTTTCTGTAAAATAACTGTTCGAAGAAGCAAATATTGCCTAGATATTTCTAAAGCTTGAGAAAAGCTACACATTTCTGTATAACCGTTCCATTCGTCTAAAATATTCGGAGGTTTTCAAATAGCTATTAGCTACGATTTTCGGAGGTTGTATTATTTACATTTTAATACCAAGATACTTGCGATTATTGTTAAAAAAAAAAAGGCCTCCTAAAACGATCGGTATATCGACAAACTGTCCTCTATAATTTTTTTATCGAAAGCAAGGCTACTTCATGTCTTCGAACTTTCGACTGGACCCATAAGGGTAGCTAACACTTTTGCACTCACCCTACGGGCTTGTACACTTTTGTTGGACTTTGAAAAATTTACTCGTGCTTATTTATTCCAAATTGCACTCGAAATCATGTGATTATCTGTACAAAGTGTAATGTAAAGATACAAAAAAGTGTAGATAAAGTAGTAGAAGTTTCTAAATCTGCAAAATGTTCAATAGTAGTTCATTAAGGAACTCAAGGATGAAATGTACAGTATCTGCATGAATATTTTTATTTTTGCTGGCACGAACGCTTGCTTAACTTTCCAGCTCAACAGACACCAAGCAACGAAGACAATATATGAGGACAAAGAGGTTTTGAAAAATGAGGGAGACGCCAATAATAAGGTACGCGTAAAAAACTATATTTGAATTGCTTTTCCATTTTCGTATAACTACACATCACAGCTTGGGTGCCACTAAGCGATATGTTTAATAGGCCGTTAAGGTTGCTTTAGGCAATCGATATGAATGCTTTTAATGCGGAATTGAGTGACTGGTTTCATTGACCAGGTGTCATTGTCATAATAAGGACGACTTCCCCGTGCATCTCCGCCCTTCGGGACACTTCACTTTACTGCCTGTTGTTGTAAAATCGTGGCTTCTGACATTTTTGACCCTACCCGCTCCAAACAATTGCAGTTGGTTTGCGAAAAACCCAGGATCTGTACACGCTAGATGTGTTCTTGAATCACGATGTGAGGCCGTCCGATGAAGAGACACATACAGTGGTTTAAACGTATTGAACGTGCTGATTGCTTTACGAAAAAAACGTGCCGTTACTAGGCAGGCTTGACAGACAACCACCTGATCGTTGAATCAAGGATCTTTTCTTCATTTTCTAGGCTATTAAACAGATAGTTGTTATTCTAGGGCTGCATTCATTATGTATTCTGCAGGGGGGGGGGTAGAGGATATCTTTAACAGCCCCCCTCTTGGCCCCCCCCCCCCAAAATTTTAATACCCCCCAAAAAATCCCTAACGTCCACCCCCTCCCCTCCCCTTTGGTATAAATAAGGCGAAATATCAATAACCGGAGAAACAAGAGAACAAGGAATTCATTCGGCCAATGCAGATTGACAGTATGGACAATATGTTGCCTCGTGAGGATGTAAGAATAAACGCCTTCACCCATTTTAAACTCATCTCAATTCCCTTACTATTCGTTGAAAGCATTACATTTTATTGAATTTTAATACAACTCCACCAAACAGAATGAGCAGCAATCAGCCCCATCCGCATTATTGGAAAATCAACACGCAGCCATGTTAGCTTCGATGGATAGTTTGGCCGAAATACTGACTGATGAAGAGGCAAGCTTTTCCGGTCAAAAGATCTTTCCATTTGCTCTGGAAATGGAGAAGGGAATGGTAAGAACTAACATTTATTTTAAAAGTAATTAATAAAATAACTGAGACGGATTGGTCAAAACCCATGGCTTATTTTACCCATAAATTCATAGAAGACAGGCAAACAAAACCTACGAGGCACAAACCGAATATTGACCAGGATGGTCTTGGGAAAGCTTAAAAACAGCAAACTTACTTTACTTGAGGCTTGTAAAAAGTGAAAGGAGTCTTCCATTAGAACAACTGCTAGTTCCGACCAAGGAAACGAATTTAGTATAAGGACTCAACAAAACACAGTTTGCTGTGCAGTTAGAAATTCAGTTTAAGTTATGTTTAATCGAAAGTCAAATGCTCACTTCTGTATTCATATCAGCCACGATAGTAGTCTTTCAACAGCGTAAATTTATCTTGGCACCCAGAAAGCAAAAATTAATTTGATAAAAAATTTGAACATGTTCTCCCAACATCCTGCGTGGGTTATTTCGCCGGTAAACCAATGGAAGTACGGTCTACTGCTTATTTTACTGTGATTCCCGAAAAAAAAGTTGCATGGAAGTGAGGCTTAATAGCCCTCTCGTTAAATTCAAAATTACTAACATGGAGGATGATCAAGTCAATCTTACTCCAGAGGACATTTCTAGTGCTAGCTTTTGTGAAAAAGAGACAGAAAAATTGACCGTTGCTCAACTGAAGTTGAGTCCAGCAAGCACTCTAATAAGGTAATAACATCATCCTGGGAATTTGTACTCGCACACACTTTGACGTCGTGAACAGAGGAGAAGATTCTGAGCCCCTTAGAACTTGCAGCCAATTTCTTGGTGTTCTTTCCACAGTTCTTTAGGTGTTCTAATGAATAAGTCGGAACGAACGTGGATAGGATGGTAAAATCATCACCAAAATGCTGAATAAACGGTGGGAATGTTGGTTTGCTGCAACACTTGAGGTTTCCCCATTTTCCTAGTCGGTTCTTCATTATTTCGCTAACTTTGCTTTAGTGAAGCTCCTCTTTGAGTCAGGAGTATATGTTTTTAGATTTTCATTCCTTGCAGGTTCTCTTCCCTGAGAAAGCAAATTTCGTGTGAAAACGTGTGTCTAAAACGCTATGTAAACTTGAAGTTGAAAATAAAGAGCATACAAACAGCTGATCGATCAGGCGAGGCTGGATGATGTACACTACCTATGCAACAATTCCTTGTTATTACCATCTTGATTTATTCGGCGACATTTTAACGAAAACTTGAGCAACGGTCAATTTTTCTATCTCTTCTTCAATAATGCCAAGCATTGAATTGACGTTTGTCAAAATGCAGTATTTAGTAAAATTTATGTCATTTTGACGACAATAATTTTGCGCGATCTAGACCTGCTACTGAAACTCCGACACCAGGAACTTGTAGTGTGGTGTTTAGCAAAAAACTTCCGTGAGAAGTAAAAAAATTCTGTATGACTGAATTCAAATAAAATTAAACGTAAATGTATTTCAAACCGTATATTTTCAATAGCCGTGATAAATTGTTTAATAACAAAGTTCTAAATAACTTAATCTTAAGTAGTGTCAGAAGGTGGTGACTGGTGGTGAGAAACAGGTTAGTGGAGTTCAGGATGGCAAGAAAGAAAATACACTAAAATTCCCTAGCAAGGAAATATGAAGCAGCCTTCTGACGCTACTTAAGATTAATTTGAGTTATTAAGAACCTTTTTTATCAAACAATTTATCACGGCTATTGAAATTAAATGGTTTGAAATATATTTGCGTTAAATTGAATTCAAACAGATAGAATTTATTACTTCTCATGGAGGTTATTTGCTAAACACCACACTCTAAGTTCCTGGTGTCGGATTTTCAGTGGCAGGTCTAGATCGCGCGAAATTCGGATTTAATCGGAGTAAATTCAACATTCTACCATTTTTATGCGTTCGAATGGTGTAAATCATTGTCTTAAACTGTTTCTCGAAACACTGGGGCATTATAAGGTGTAACTCGGGGTTTGAATAAATTGGCTACATACGGAAAAGACTAAATGCCAAGTAAAAGAAAATGAGAGGCTAGAATATTAAAGCTAAGAAAATGTGGTAAGCTATCCATCCGAGAAAATTTGGTAGTCACGTGACCGTACGCCCGTCTTTCCCCCGCCTGCTCGTCCGTCCGCACCACAGGGAAATCTTCCACTTTCTAGCTAGTTTGGAAGCCTGTAACCTAAAATTGCACACACACGTTGTGGTCAATTGACACCTGTCAAAACAGTATCGGCTGACCGGTATCACATTACCGTATCGCGGGATCAGCTGTCAACCCAACCAGTTGGCGTGGTTTTTGAAGTTGTCCGCTGACAAATTACTAGTTTTCAATGATTACAGGCTCAAGTTCAATTTTTAATGCACAGGAAATACATATGTTATGTTTATGAGCCGCACTATTTGTTTGGGTGTACATATAAGGCTATTAAATAAATGTCGTTGATGTAAGATTTGTTTCACTCTTGGACAGTCTGGCCCTGGCTAAATCTATATATTAACATATGTCACTCACTCTAACATTCTTGCCCGTAAATACAAAGTCCGGTATTTTTTTTGTTTCACTTAATAACCATTAATGGAGCTAGCAAATATTAAGACACAAAGGCTTGAGTGCCTGAAAAAGTCTGTTTAATCAAATATTTAATTGAAAGTCAAATGCTCACTTCTGTATTGATATCAGCCATGATAGTAGTCTTTCAGCAGCGTACATTTGTCTTCGCACCCAGAAAGCAAAAATTAATTTAATGAAAAATTTGAACATGTTCTCCCAACATCCTGCGTGGGTTATTTCGCCGGTAAACCAATGGAAAGACGGTCTACTGCTTATTTTACTGTGATTCCCGAAAAAAAAACCGGAAGTTGCATAGAAGTGAGGCTTAATAGCCCTCTCGTTAAATTTAAAATTACTAACATGGCGGATGTTAACAATAGCTCTGATCAAAGCACCTTTTATTATAATTTCACACAGAAAAGCAATTTTGTTAAGGAACAAGTTAAGAAAGAGAAGACCCGAACGAACATGGAAATGACTCCATTACTACAAGATGACCTTAACGTCATCGAAGAGGACCATGCATTGGTATCCCAGGACCTCCCTAATGTAAGAAGGAAATGCCTTTATTATTACGTATCTTAAAATCCATTTTATTTTAAGGTTTTCGAGTTAATGCAGTTCTTCGGAGACCTTACCGATGTTTTTCAATCGCCTTGAAAGTGATTTTATCCCTGTCCGATCGCCACACCAGTGATTAACCGACAATGATTTGACGTTTGTCAAAATGCAGTGTTTAGTAAAATTTATATCGTTTTGACGACAATACACGGTGGTCGGTTACTAGGGCTTTTCCTCCCAAAAACCTCTCAAAACTGAGAGTTTTAGGCCATAGACAGGAGTAGAATGCATCGAATGTGACGAAACTTGGCAGAGAAGTAGTTTGATAAATTACCTGTTTATTGGTTTTTCTTTCATCCCATGTGACGTCTGTTGTGACGTCATAGATGATGTCCTTTAAACCGTAGTCTTGTTTTTTAAGTCCTTTCTTTACCAATTTTAAAATGTAATCAAAAGACATATCTTAAGATACATTTTTATTAAAAACCCCATCTCAATCGGATAAAAAGGACTAAAGTTACAGCTAATCAAAGAAATTCAAATTTACCCCAAATGACCATATATGGTCAAAATTAGGGGTATTTTAAACGCGAGAACATTGAATGTATTGGAACAGGAGCAAGGACAAAGTCACATAAAATCAAAATTGCAGTTTTTTGTACTTAGGGTATGTGGTGCTATGACACGTTTTTTGTCACAAAATACGTCATTTTGACGTCACTTTGACGTATTTCATGACGAAAACGCGTCATAGCGGCACATAAGTAAAAAACGTAAGTAGAAAAAACTACAATTTTGATTTTATGCAACTTTTTCCTTGCTCCTGTGACGATACATTCATTGTTCTGGCGTTTAAAATCCCCCTAATTTTGACCAAATTTTACGCCATTTTATCCGATTGAGATGGGGTTTTCTCTATACATATTCTTTTTCTGTATCAAGAATGTCTGTAATGTTTTGAACACTGCTTTACAAGTTTTTAATGCTGTTACTAAAAATAGGCGTCACTTATGACGTTATACTTTCATGAAACGACAAAAATACCTATACAATGGTAAAAATTTAAAGAACATTTTTCTCTAATTAAGATGTTTTAATGTCTGGCTTCATTTGGAATATAAAATACTGCCCCGTGAGCCAAAAGTTGAATTTACGAAGTTGCAAGAGGAAGAGCCCTAGCAACCGACCATCGTGATAATTTTGCGCGATCTAGACCTGCTACTGAAAATCCGACACCAGGAACTTGTAGTGTGGTTTTTAGGAAATAATTTCCGTGAGAAGTAAAAAATTCTGTATGATTGAATTCAAATAAAATTAAACACAAATGTATTTCAAACCGTATATTTTCAATAGCCGTGATAAATTGTTTAATCACAAAGTTCTAAATAATTTAATCTTAAGTAGCGTCAGAAGGTGGTGACTGGTGGTGAGAAACAAGTTAGTTTAGTTCAGGATGGCAAGAAAGAAAATACACTAGTTTGAAAATTCCCTAGCATCGAATTATCATATCAAGCAGCCTTCTGACGCTACTTAAGATTAATTTGAGTTATTAAGAACCTTTTTTATCAAACAATTTATCACGGCTATTGAAAATAAATGGTTTGAAATATATTTGCGTTAAATTGAATTCAAACACATAGAATTTATTACTTCTCATAAAGGTTATTTGCTAAACACCACACTTTAAGTTCCTGGTGTCGGATTTTCAGTAGCAGGTCTAGATCGCGCGAAATTCGGATTTAATCGGAGTAAATTCAACATTCTACCATTTTTATGCGTTCGAATGGTGTAAATCATTGCCTTAAACTATTTCTCGCAACACTGGGGTAATAATATCTAAATTCTATTGCCTGAAAGTCTCGTAATGATACGTTATATTTACCTCTAAAATTACGTACGCCGTTCACGATCAAACCAAACTGTAGCTCGAGAGCGATACCGGTTCAATGTGATGCGGTAAAGATAATCATGACTCCAATGGGGAGCGAAAAACCATCAGCAAAACATCGCAAAACCTAATGGAAAAAAGTAGCACTAACAGTCTGCAAAGAATGCTTCAACGGAAAAGACTAAATGCCAAGTAAAAGAAAATGAGAGCCTAGAATATTACATCCGAGAAAATTTGGTACTCACGTGACCGTACGCCCGTCCGTCCCTCACCCGCTCGTTCGTCCGCAACACAGGGAAATCTTTCACTTTCCTTTCTTTCTTGTTTGGAAGCCTGTAACCTGATATTGTTTTATTTTTTATTATTTTATTAGCTTTGCCCTGAAGAATACAAAAAAAAACACTGAAGATATGCAAACACTAGTAATAAGAACGCAACAATACACTAATAATAACTTAATATTTGGGCAGGGACACCGCAACGGCTAAAGCCAATTACTGCGGACCCAAAAAAATAAAAAAGATACAAAAGTAGCAATTCAAATCACATGCAGCAGCTAATTTCTTGGTCTAAAAACCTAGTTGTGTTATATTTCAAACGAATTATTTTAAAGCTCCTTGAAGAGTCTGGGTCATAGTTTATTGCTAGAGGCCGCGAGTATTAACCGTAAAGAACATATTTAAAGTTCTCAAAAGTAACATTATCTAGGTCAAGTCTAGTAATAAGCAGGTTCCAGATTCTAGTGGTTTAAAGGAAAAAATATTTTTGAAAGGTAGAAGCACATACTTGTTGTGGTCAATTGACAGCTGTCAAAACAGTATCCGCTGACCGGTATCACATTACTGTATCGCGGGATCAGCTGTCAACCCAACCAGCTGACGTGTTTTTTGAAGTTGTCCGCTAAGCAAGTTACTAGTTTTCAATGATCACAGGTTCAAGTTCAATTTTATTTTAATGCGAAGGAAATATGTTGTGTTTATGAGCCGCACTATTTTTTTGGGTGTACATGTAAGGCTATAAACTCGATGTACATGTAAGATTTGTTTCACTCTTGGACAGTTTGAACAATTTGAGCAATTTATTTTTTTCTTTAAAATCATTTAGCCTTTCTCTCAAAAGTAAAGTAAACTGATTTGTAGATTTATTTACAAGTTTATTGTTCGATTTTAATTATAAATTTACCAACGCGAGCTTTGCTTTTAGCCTGGGCTAAATCTATATATTAACATATATAGTCACTCACTCAAACATTCCTACCCCTAAATACAAAGTCCGGTATTTTTTTTGTTTTACTTAACAACCATTGATGGAGCTAGCAAATATTAAGACACAAAGGCTTGAGTGCCTCAAACAGTCCTAAATCTCCTGTTGGATAGATTTTCATGTCAATTCAAAGAAATTTACACAGTGCCGTGTCTTCACAAGCTCGTTTTGTTTCCTATGTAACATCCCACGGTGATATGTAAATTTCAACATCTACACGAGCACTTGACCCATCTTTTAATAGGCGTTGAACAAATTCTCATGTATCTAGGATGACGGCTTGAAAGACGCAACTGAGGAACAGCCAAAACTCGCATCCATGGAAAATCAGCAGGGTGCCACCATGTCGCCTACAACTGAAAGTGTCGACGAGGATCTCGATGACGAGGAGGAAAGCTTTTCTACTGAACAACTGTTTTCATTTGCTTGGCAAATAGCGAAGNTCTCATGTATCTAGGATGACGGCTTGAAAGACGCAACTGAGGAACAGCCAAAACTCGCATCCATGGAAAATCAGCAGGGTGCCACCATGTCGCCTACAACTGAAAGTGTCGACGAGGATCTCGATGACGAGGAGGAAAGCTTTTCTACTGAACAACTGTTTTCATTTGCTTGGCAAATAGCGAAGGGAATGGTATGTATTGTAGTTTATATTACATTACATCGATCCAGTTTTTTACAAGCTACAGCTTGTACTATACATTAAAGCAGTATAGGGCGTCTCCATGGCCCATTAAACAGTAGAAGCCCGACATTAAGTATCACGCGACTGTATCAAAACAATAAGAGCGTCATTGACCATTATATGTGTAGGATGAGACATTAAAGTCAGGCAAGTGTCACTCAAAGCGGTCACACTTAACAGGAAAGTACAAAAAAGGAGAAAAGTACAGTACGCGCACCATTTTATAGTGTGCACAATTTTGAAGAGGGTTGTAGACCATCAGTTATACAAGATAAGACTATGAACGAGATGGATCAGCCTCCAACGCCTTGGGAGTGTTAACCCAGCTATTCGCTAAAAATGTGTTCCCCCTCCCCTCTCTAAAAATGTTGAATAAATTATCTGGGAACATTTTAAAATAATCGTGACGTATCCGTAAACATTAACGTCACCATGGTTATCAAAGATTGACAGCCATGAATTCAAATTTCTCTAGACAAAAGGTGGCTTAGTCAAGAAAGTTAACCCACGACAAACGTTTCGTGTTGTTGTTGTAGTTTGGATATCTATGATAATTTACGCGTTAGGATAATAAATCCAAATAATGACTATTCTCCCGTGAAAACAACTTTAACATCTTGAAATTAAATTTTAATGAGGGGAGTCGGCGGCTGTTCACAGGCCAACTGAAAGATTTTATTTTGGACATGGCACGAGGAAATGCTCATTTCTAGCAACATGCGTCGGGATATTTGGCTTATAAACAATTACTTAGGTTTGCACTAATATGCGATAAGACCTCTGATCGAAAAAATCTGCGATTCGATGGGTTTTCGGGCTGCGCTCGCCTTCGAGCAGACAAGGTCCGAATTGCGGGCTGTTTTTCTGTGCAGCCTTGACCTCGTCTTATGAATGGAGTTACAGGGGTAGCTAGCTTAACCCTCGGAAGTACACTCAAATTCATTCCCCCACTGTGGTACAAGGTGTGTGTGTGTGGGGGGGCTTGGGGTGGATGGAACCCCTCCTCCGAGTTTTTGATATGTTGCAGTATTTTGAAACGATTTTACGTTTAGTGGAAAGCCTTTCATCTTCTTAACAAGATGATATATATTTTAGGGGTGGTGGCGCTGCTACAATGGTTGCCATCTTGGCCGCCAACTTAGATTTTACCAAGAATTAGAAATCAGGTTAAAACCGCGAGAAATGTTAAATTTTGTGCTTTAGATGAAAAATAACAGATAAATAAGCACTTTGCACGATCTTAGCCACAAGATTTACTTTTAGTGTTGAAGAAAGTTGAAAAAAACATGTATTTTCACCAAAATTGGCTTGACCACCTGCTACTTATGACGTCATATCTTGTAACCATAGCAACTGACCATCACTAATTAAAAGTTGTCTCAAAATGTGCGTGAGGGATGAATGAACAGGTACTGAAAAACTCAAAACTCAGAAAAACCTTTTGGGGGGGTGGCATCCATCCCCCCCCCCCCACCCCCCCCCCCTTTATACGTCCCAGGGTTAATAGAAAAAAAAAGTCGTCTACATCAATGAATTCACACCCAAAACACACAGAAATACATCGGAAATCAATCTTCTTTACTTACTTTATTGATCAAAAGGCAAAATATGACGATATTTATTGTTTGCAGAACTCAGTATTCTACTTCTCATACAACGTCTCAACGGTTGCTTGTAACGCAATACCGACTCGCTTGCGAAATAAGGGGGAAAAACTCGACCATTGAAATCAATGATTTCACGCCAAATCACACAGAAACACATCAAACGTAAATTTACTTTATTTAGCTTATTGATCAAAAGATACCAAAAAAGCCTATCCATCGTTCGCAGACCTCAGTATCAGTTTATTTCTCATACATGGCCTAAACTAATGATTGAATTGCGATACCGACTGAGCGAAATTTCTCAAGAAAATCTTGGGATTTCTCGAGAACTCTTTAGAAACATTCCCGAAAATTTCCGGGAAATTCTTTCGCGTTTCTGGGATTTTTTTGGAAATAGAAACGGGCTGAGAATTCTAGGGAATTCCTGAGAATGAAATGGTGTCCTTCTTGATCCTGGGAACTCTCGGCGATTCCAGGGAACAGGAGCATCGATCTTTAAGGGGAGATATTACAGAAATGTCTAGTCTGCCGTGTAGCAGACTGAAAAAATGACAAGTTCCCGAGAATTCTCAGGAATTCCCAAGAATTGTTGCAATTTACCCGTAATTACATTAATTATCACGAGAACTTACACAGTCTTATTTCAGTAATATAACTATGGAGGGTGCAAGGCTTAAACTGAACTTTCGCTATTTCTGAACCTATAATTAAGAAACCAGAGAGGACAAAACAAGATAACTCTTCGAGCTGAGGCGAGCGCATGTCAATACAGATGAAATGCGGATAAAATTTTAAACTACACAATAGTTTGGCCTCATCACTTGATTGCAACCAGGTTGCAACGCCCTCTCGCGAGTCACGCGCGTCAGAACTTAGTTTGTATTGGATAATAAAGAATCTCATTCCTCTGTGACTGCTGTAACCTGTTACTGAATTCTCCGTGTGATGCTGCGTGTGTGATCATTTGAATCGGTTAACTGCTAAACAGTTCCCTTCGATCGTCCCTTATGCTCAACTTTTCAAGTCCAAGCTACACTCCAAAGTATTTATAAGGGCATATTAATGATTTTTTTTTTTTTAAACAGAAAGATGGGTATTTGAATTAAGCCTCAGCGAGAATTGTAACTAATTCACATTCGCATAAGAGCCACCTTATGTCTTTGATGGATAAGTTATGGGTGAAAAATTTTGAAGAAGGCATAGGGTGGGCTGATAGACAAAAATTTGCCAGCCACGCTGAAGGGGAGGACGGTGGGGAAACTTGGTTGCCCGTTGTATAGTAGACTTGCGAGAAGACGGCGAATTTGTTTGCTAGGGCGTGTAAAGAGGCCTGGGGAATTTCCTGGGGATCGTAAAGGACCAATAGACTGCTTTACAAGGGAGCACGCAGTAATCTAGTTGATTAAATCGTCTTTTGGCGGCTTTTATACGAATGAGAATAGTAACAAATTCACATTCACATAAAAGCCACCTCATGCCTTTTGATGGAAAAGTTAAGGGTGAAAAATTTTGACCGAGATCGGGGGTGCTATAGACTCATCCAAAAGACGGTAAATTATTGCTAAATACTTCATTAAGTCGCAGTACAGCTAAATCTCCCCGAAACTCAAAGACTCCCTTAGAGAGATGGGCAGCGTTGGCGTAATGCTTCCCAGATGTAACGGATTCAATTGAGGGGAGTGGCCCGGCCCAACTGTGGGGCTTTCCCTGCCAGTTAGTCCAAACGAAAGCTGAAGAGAGAGACTTGCAGCATGTGTAACCCGGTTTGAGAAATCCGAATTGGAGGAGATAAAGAGAAGGAAAGACCCTGCTAAGAGAGGGGGGGGCTGGGGGGGAACCCCACAGTTGAGTCGAGTCAGGAAACCGTCCAAAGACTAGAAAAGGGGTGTGTTTAGGACCCCCCCCCCTTCCCCCCTTGAGTACGACTCAAGTGTGGGGTAGGAAATATAGGAAGTGAACGCCAAAGAAAAATATACTATACAAGGAAACTCGTGCAGATTTATTCAGGATGTACGCTAGAGTAAAGAGATCGTGGTTACGGAAACTGATATCTAGGAGTTACGCCACCTTCTGTTTCTGCTATGTGACCTGTCACAAGTGTAATAGGTAAGGAAGAATAAACATAACATAAAAAGTGAGACGTCTCAAGGGAACAGTTGCGAGGGGGCACAGAGTATGCTGACAATACAATGTGTTGAAATTATACAAAGTGTTGACAATACAATGAGTAGGAAGAGAACGAGAAAAATAAAAAACTGGCCACCTAATTTTAAAATCTTTTAATACATACACGTAATATACCATAAAGCGTCAAAGACTCTAGACCAGATGTACGATGGACGGGTGCGAAGTAAAGCCAAAGATATCTGTTCGTCATTGTACGTTTCACAGACGTTAAAGGGCACCAACGAAATTAAAAACATGCCACCGAACAGGGTTGGTGAGATCCTCCTTTCCATTTCGCAAACGCTAAGAAGCGTCGGATCTTGTTTACTGTGGGTAATGTCGACCAAGATATCGGTCGATATAGCGGTCGATATAGCGGTCGACACTCGGTCGATACTCGGTCGACACTCGGTCGACAGTCGGTCGATACTCGGTCGACACTCGGTCGATACTCGGTCGACGCTCGGTCGACAGTCGGTCGATATAGCGGTCGATAGTCGGTCGATAGTCGGTCGATAGTGGGTCGACACTCGGTCGAGACACGGTCGATAGTCGTTCCAGATGTGTCTCGGCCGATATAGCTTTTCGTTCACCGACACTTCGCCGACTTTTCGCCGACACTTCGCCGACATTACACCGACATTTCGCCGACACTTCGCCGATAGTTGGTCGATAGTTGGTCGATACTTGACCGATGTATCGGTCAGTAATTGGTCGACACTCCGTCGATGGTCGGTCGACACTTAGCATTTCCTACATTTTTTAGCTTGGAAAACAAGGAATTAGAAAGCATTTTCTAGCTTGGACCTAACTGTTTTTTTAAATTGTGTTTCTGCTTTTTTAATTTCAAACTTCAATGTACTTAGCCAAAATTCCGGATTAATAGCTATTAGTCATTTATCTAGCCTTTTCTTTTAATTCATGTGAACGGGATTTAGCCTATCTGTATCGATGCCCACCACCTTTTCGCAGACGTTTCCTCCCCTCTTTTTTTTTTCAGGGGTGGGAGTCTCGCTACGCGTAGCCGGCTAGAATTGAATCATGAAGAAGTCCGCTAAGTGAGAATGATAGGCCTTCAGCTTCTTGTTATGTGATTTATTCCCACCGTGTAAGGCCTATATCTGGCTGATTTTTCCTATGCCGAGAATTTTTCAACCGACTCAGAACTACATTGATGAAAAAATGTATTTACAGTTCATTTTTTTAAACTTGTTTTTCCTTAACAAGTTAAGATAATATTAATGTTAACGCGGCGCATACTGTTTTCCTTTTCGTGGATGACCAAAAGTGACTTACCATTCAATATTAATTTCTGTATACGCATGGTCGTCTCTATTTTGAACAAAATATAAATATAAAGCGAAAGGACAGAGCAAAAGGACAGGATAATGTAATGAGAACGTAGCGTATCCCACAATAAATGAATGTGTTCAGTCTGCTGGATATTTTTGTCACCTTCCTCGGCACATTATCAGCGCGTTTTATCAATAACTGATCGTTGAACAAAGGACTGTTCCCGTCTTCAATACAGAAATATATAAGTTTAATTTGTGGTCTCTGCACAAGCGAGAACTTGGCGTGATGAAGCAGGTCAAAGCCCGATAATAAAAGATGTGTATTCCTCGCTCTTAAAGCATGTCATGAACAGTAATTAATGACGTCTTTGCTTAAAAAAAAGCCATTGGACTCACCTGATAAATTAACACACGACTGATATTCGAACGACAGTTAACCGATATACCACCGACAGTTGACCGATATACCAACGACAGTTCACCGATATACCACCGACAGTTGACTGATATACCACCGACAGTTGACCGATATATCACCGACATATGACCGATAGCAAGTCGAGGTGCGTCGTCGAAATATCGACCGATACTCGGCCGATAGTCTATCTCACTATCGACCGACTATCGACCGACTATCGACCAACTATCGACCGACCATCGACCGACTATCGACCGACCATCGACCGACTATCGACCGACTATCGACCGACTATCGACCGACTGTCGACCGACTATCGACCGACTGTCGACCGCTATATCGACCGCTATGTCAACCGATATCTCGGTCGACATTACCCACAGTAAACAAGATCCGAAGCGTCAACGTAATGTCTATCTCTTCATTGTACGTTTCACAGACGCCAAAGGGTGCCAACGTAACTGATTAAAAACATGCCACTGAGTAGAGCTGCTGCCGGGATCCTCCTTTTCGTTTTACAAACGCTAAGAAGCGTCAACGTAATGTCTTTCTCTTTATTATACGCTTCACAGACGCCGAAGGGCGCCAACGTAACTGAACTGCACTGTTCAGATTCTCCTTTACATTTCACAGACGCCACGAAGCGCCAACGTAAATATGTTCCGGCTCGTTCTCGTTCTACTGTAACAGACACAAAAGACGCGACAATGATCAAATAAGGGTCGCCTTACCTCTGGTACGTTGCACAGACGCCTAAAAGCGCTAACGTAAACAAACTCCAGAACAGAATGGTGAAAAAGATAAACGCCACGTGTGCAACAAATTGACAAGGGGGAAGCGATAAATAACTCATAAAAACATAATACTTAGGTGGATAGTGTTGGCTCCGGTTCATGTTCTGCCGAAGCAATAGCTACCGCATCAGCTGGGTCTGGTTGAACAGGGACGAGAGCCATGAAAGAGCTTCAGCGGCGCTGGCCGTGTTGCGGAGGAATGAAACTTACTTGCCCGTTGTAGAGTAGACTTGGGAGAAGACGGAGAATTTTTTTGCTAGGGTGTATAAAAGCCCTAGGGAATTTCCCTGGGGATCGTAAAGGTCCAACAGACTGCCTTACAAGGGAGCACGCAGCAATCTAGTTGATTAAATCGTCAAGCGGCGGCTTTTATACGAATGAGAATAGTCTTTGAATAGACCTCTTTAGCTTGTATGTTTTGTTTCTCCAATAGAGGTCCCAGGGGAACTTGACCCTTTGTCTTTGATGCCTACCGGTATGCACGTGAATAAGACGAAATTTGAAAGGGCGAAATTAGAAAAATTTACACGATCGTACCGTCCCGTCGGGATAGAACTCAACTCTACTCAAGCGATCGAAGTCGACTCAGTCGTTCGGGTAGTTTCCGATCGTCCGGGTAGCGTTTCCATATGATTGCCCCAGTCGTCCGAATATTATTTGAGACGACTGGGACGATCGGAACGATCCAGACGGTCATATGCAAACCAGGCTTAATCCTCCAATGCGATTATTATGGGGGTCAAAATAA